>OZ010796.1:178909710-179150148 GCA_963932465.1 Maratus speciosus | reverse complement strand
GTAGGATACATGGCTTAAATTGATAACTCCCTTGGAAAATTGTCTCAGTAAAGTTGTCTGAGGATAGTCTATATATTCTAGAGATATTCAAGTAGCTCAATTGGTTGAGGCGTTGGCAATTTAAGCTACAGGTCTTGGGTTTGACTCCGGGCTTTTGCACTTTTTCACTCAGTTGGAAAAATTTCACCTCGTAAGAAGATTCACCCAAGTAAGAAGTGGTTGTAAGCATGATAGGGCATCATGCGTTATGCGTTAGCCAAAGTTTGGCGGTATGCGTGTACCAGCACATTGGAAAGAAATATAAATGATTATTAATCTACGAAAATATAATATAACCACGTACCAAAATATAAAATAACCTCTTCCGAGTTACCAAAGATTCCGAAAAGCTTTCTTTATCTTTAGAAACCTGAAACAGCAATATATTTTTGAAATTTAAATATGCATTTATAAAAACAAATTTTCATTTGCTGCCGGTGATTCTCGGAAATGTTTCCGAGTAGTTTTTATCTTGTATTAATCAGTTTTCTCAATATCAGTTTTAGAGTGCTACGAAACCCTATTCATTTCGCTCCTCTGTCTGTCTGTCTGGGTGTCCGTCTCAGAGATCGTTCTCAGTAACTGTATAAATTGGAGATCTAAAATTTTGCAGACATATAGCTGAATATCTGTGATCACACGACAAATAATAGAATTTTGAAAAAGTCTTCATTAATGCACGCCAATCGTTAAAAATCAATCCCAATTAAAAGAAGAGGATATGCGATTACAATTCAACAAAAGAATTGATTGAACTTTGGAGAGGTTTAAGCTCGAAAGAACTCAAAGAGGGGGGCGGAGGGTTTGCTAGAATCACAGATTGACAGGGCGATTAATGTACTGGGGGTTTCTAATTCCTAGAGACGCCTATATTTTAAAATCTACAGGAACTAAAATCCCGAAAATTGCGCACATAGACGCAAAATAAATTTCTCTTTCAGAATTTATATATATATATATATATATATATATTGAAAATTCCATCTAAAAGTGGAAATATCCACTAAAAATCGATTTATTAATTCATAACTCATTTTTTATTTCCTTTGAAAGAACATTAGTCCAGGCAATAGGGGATTTTACCTGGCAAAATTAATGGAAGTTCTGGAAATTGGCTTACTTTATGTTTTTTGGGTTGTTGAATCCGAATTTGTAACTTACCACCAAAATTTCCCCTGGCAACCCCCCCCCCCCCCCAAATTTTGGTAAAATACCCCCAAAAAAGGTTTTTATTAAAAAAATCATTTTTTTTTTTTTTGTTTTAGAGAAAAAGTATCTAGAAATTCAGAAAGTAGACAAAATTTGCAACAAATTAAATGTATGAAATTCTGACTTAGGATGAAGGGGAAGGGGTATCTGCCTCGGAGCATGCGCGCGGTGCTGCATGGACTAAGTTGCGCAATTCCACTTAACCACTCACACGTTTACATTCGCCCTCCCATCTCCCCTCCTAACTTTCTCTATAAGGTTTACTTAAAGTTTTTTGGGTCGCAGAATCCGAATTTTTAGCTTACCTCCAAAATCCCTCCCCCCCCCCCGAACACCCCCCCCCAAAAATTGTTTTTAAATTAAATTTTTTATTGTTTTAGGGGAAAACTATGTAGAAATTCGGAAAGTAGACAAAATTTGCAACAAATAGGATGTATGACATTACGACGTAGGATGAACGGGGAGGGAGAGGGCTGCCTCGGAACATACACTGCGGCGCTATGTGCATTAAGTTATGCAAGTCCAGGTAATAGGGGATTTTACCTGGCAAAATTAATGCTAGTTCTGAATTTCGACTCACTTTATGTTTTTTGGGTCGCTGAATCCAAATTTGTAACTTCCCACCAAAGTTCGCCCCAGCAAACCTCTAAAAAATTGATTTTTCGAAAAAATTTGGTTTTTGAGAAAAGCGCGCGGGGAATGTTCGGAGGCAGCCCCCTCTCTCCCCGTTTATCCTACATCATAATGTCATATATCCTATTTGTTGCTAATGTTGTCTTCTTTCTGAATTCCTACATAGTTTTCCACTAAAACAATGAAAAATTTAATTTAAAAACAACTATTTGGGGGGGGGGGGGATCGGGGGGGATTTTGGGGGTAAGCTAAAAATTCAGACCAAACAACAGCAGATTCAGCGACCTAAGAAAATTAAAGTAAACCTTATAGAGAAAGTTCGGAGGGGAGATGGGAGGGCGAATGTAAACGTGTGAGTGGTTAAGTGGAATTGCGCAACTTAGTTCATGCAGCACCGCGGCGCATGTTCCGAGGCAGATCACCCCTTCCCCTTCATCCTAAGTCATAATGTCATGTATCTAATTTTTTGCAAATTTTGTCTACTTTCTGAATTTCTAGATACTTTTCCCCTAAAACAATAAGAAAATTGATTTTTTTAATAAAAACCTTTTTTGGGGGGCATTTTACCAAAATTTTGGGGGGAGGCTGCAGGGGGAAATTTTGGTGGGAATTTAAAAATTCGGACTTAGCGACCCAAAAAACATATAGTAAGCCTTTTTCCAGAACTACCATGAATTTTGCTAGGTAGAGCCCCTGAAAGGTCCCTATTGCCTGGACTAACAGGTGTTGGAGAAATATTTCAGGGCTGTTGCCCGGGGCCGTCTGGTAAAACCACAGATACTTTTTGACTAGGTTGGTTTTTAAGGTTATAAAATTTTTACAAATACTGCATTTACAGATTTTAAACTTGTATATCTATTCCTATTTTTCGACGCGGATTTCAAATATGTAATTTTCATAAAAATCAATTAAGAATTTTTTTTTATTCAAAAGTCGTTTTTAAAAATAAAAATTAATGCTTTTGTATGGCCCATTATTTATGTGTGCGTTTCTCCACTAATTATCATTATGTTACATCCAATATTTTTGATCAATTTTAAAATTTCAGATATTTGATAACACTTAAAAATTTTAATGAAGGAAGGGGAGTTGAATTTCAGAGCGCGTGAACAAATTTTTAAAATCGTAGCGTTTCCTGCAATAAATATAATTTTAGATGTGTTTTTTTAACGGGGCCCTCTGATAAATATTACTTATTATAAGTATAAAAATTTCAAAGACGGGGGTGGGTGAAATCCGGTTGTATTCCGGGGGCGGAAGAGTGGATCCCGCAGAGGGTCAATTTTCTAAGTTTGTCCCAACCCCTCATGAGATATGTTACTGTAAAGTCCTGTGATCACTCTTTCATATGAAGTACTTTTCGCCCGCTCACCTTTTCTAACTTTTGCCTACACCCCTCATGAGACATATCATATGAAAGACCTGTGACCACTCTTTCATATTATGCACATCCAGTCACGTCTACTATACGGTGCCGCAGGCAGCGGGCACCCGTGTCCACTGATCGTATAGTACATATTGCGCCCCCCTGGCGCTGGAACTAAGGGATTTTGCAGAGCCTCTGGTTGAGAGTCGAGAGGAGTGGATGTGGTCTACCCCTCGGGATTGCACTAACACTCTAAAGCGAAAGCTGAGTTCCCGAGGTGGTCATCGCTGTCATCGCTGCTATACGGTGCTGCCGGCAGGGGGCAGCTATTATTGATAAATGGTAAAGATAATTGTAAAATTTTGATTTACATTTAATTAACGGATAATTTTTTTAGAAAGTGATATTAAACGAAACCCTTTGTGCGATCTGTGATCACACTTACCCACTTGTTTTATAAATTCGGATCAGCGATGATTGTCACAACGATCATTTTAACCTGTCAAAAGATATAGAATAAAATTTCTTTTTCATCCAGAAAATTAGGAAATTCAGAGCTTCGATTTCGGGAGAAAATAATTTGCAATCCCCCTTCATCATGTCTACAGTAGCACAGATCTGTTATCTTAGATTTAAAAAAAAAAAAAAAAAAAAAAAAAAAAAAAAAAACATCTGAGAATAAATTTTCTATTCTTTGTTCTAAATGAAAAAAAAAAAAAAAAAGAAGTTGGTTTATTTGAATTCATTCTTTCAGCAAAGCCTCTTTAATTAATGGAAATCTGCCTTATGTAGGTATATATATCTATATACATTAATATGCATGGAGGCTTCCTGGAAAATGTAATCCATAGCAAACTATCTAAAATGCCCTTGATAAGTAGTTGCGGTTTCTTTTCTTTTTTCTTTTCTTTTTTTTTTCTTTTTTTTTTTTTTTTTTTTTCGTGCGCGTGCTAAAATATCTTTAAATTATTATTTACAGACAATCCAACAT
This sequence comes from Maratus speciosus, assembly GCA_963932465.1. Classification (NCBI taxonomy): domain Eukaryota; kingdom Metazoa; phylum Arthropoda; class Arachnida; order Araneae; family Salticidae; genus Maratus; species Maratus speciosus. The sequence goes on along the minus strand of OZ010796.1, from coordinate 179,145,910 downwards.
AAAAATCTTATAAATTAAAAAAAAGTTAATTTTTACAGAATTTTTAGTTAAAAATTTCCCTTTATTATCATAAATTCGCCTCATAACTTTTTTATTATTTAGTATTAAATCAATAAAATAGGCATGTCGCATTGAAATCCATATAAATAATTTTTAATATTTTCTTTGCATTGTATACGTTCTATGCCGATATTTTGTTACTTTTTGTTATATTACTATGAGAAACAGGTTCATTTTTAACATTTATCATATAAAAAACATTACGCTCCCATTTCGTTAAAACATGTCGTTTTTAAAAAAATTGAAGTTAATTAAAAGTTAATGAAAAAATCGTATCCGGGATTAATCTCGAAGATTCCAGTGGTATTGTCAAGCACGGGTACACTAGTAACAGCCTTATTGATCATAAAATCTTTCAGTTTGGAATTAATGAGATCTTCCTATCATTTATACAGTTTAAAAGACTGATATATTTATATCGTTAAAGCGAACATTAATGTTTCAATATTAAAAAATTCTAATTATTTATTTATATTACAAATATAATAGAAATACATTCAAAGGCAAGGTCAAGTAGTTAAAAAAGGTGAAATATATTTATTTTATTTTCTCGTTATTTAAAATCGTTCCTCCTAATATATGCAAGGCGTGCGATAAGTAAATATCTATGAGATAAGGTAAAAAGGAATCTCCTGAAGTTAGGTTTATTTATTTATTTTTTTTAAATCACTTGGTTTATAATAAAAGATTCAAAAACAAATGTTGTCGACCGTAGAATTACCTTTGTTTAAGACCTGCTATATAAAAAAAGGTAATTATTGCTGAAGAGTTTGTTGGCCTGTAACATTTAAAATAAAAAAATTCAGTTCGAAAGTTCATTGCCCCTTTAAAGAAAACAAAAATTGTAAGAAATACTTCGGAACGCTTTGTTCTATGTTTTTTTTTTTTTTTTTTGAGTAATTTACTAAATGAAATACACACTTATATGAGAATCTTTTCAAAATATCAAGACCGAGATTTCCTTCTCGTTCAACCGGATATGCATGATTTCATCTTCAAGTCTTCAACATCAGAAAATAGATTGCTTAATTTCAAAATGTTTAAAAAATGAAAAAATAAAATTTGCTGTTGAATAACCTCTAAGAATAATTCAAATAAAGTATACATGAACACGCAAACAGCATAAAATTTTATTTTAACCCATGAAAAATTTCAATTCCCTGAAATTTTCGTACTGAAGACTCGTTTGAGCATATAAGAACTAGGAAAAAATTGAAGAAGTGATATTTTTTCGATAACAGACTTTGAAGTTATAATTTTCATATACGTTTTATTTCTAAAAAAGAACCGCTTACCTATTTTTATTACTTCATAAAAATTCATTCAAAAGAGAATAGGTTCTCATTTAAAATTTTTAATTAAATGGTGATTTTTGGATCATTAACCTTTAAGTTGTAAGTACTATATCCCATTCGTTGATAAACAAAGGGACCGCTGTCTTTTTATTGTTACTTATAAAAGTTCGTGCGATAAAGAATATGTTTCATTTAATTTTTTTAATACTTTTCGTATTATCTATATTCATCTTGTTTCTCGTCTTGTGGTTTTATTTATTTATTTTTTAAATGGATGGGAAATGCTTTAAAAGTAAAAAAATAATATAGCATTCGGAGATTTCAAAAGGATAATTCTTTTTCTTTTCTTTCCTTTACTTTTTTTTTTACTGAAAGAAGAACATGTTTTACTCCTTTTCTTCAAGCAGGGACAGAGACTTTCAAGCAGGGGAAAGAAGATTCATTTATAGGCTTAACCCCCTAATTCTCGCTCCCGTCATATTCACGGGCTGTGTCTTTTACTCAGATTGTTTGATTCCCACCAGTTTTATAAAATAGTGAAATTGGCTATATTTTAGTATCGTTTTACCTGTCATTAAATTAGGTGAATATTTCTTTTTCATAAAAGTAGTGCCAATAAGCAATTTGAATTTTTAAACCGTAATTTAATTCGAGCGTTAAGGGGTTAAAATAGTCAATCACGTTATTAAACTTCGATATAGGGCATTACACTTTTGGTATAAGGCAATATTTCGAAGTTAGTAACCGAATTTAAAAATATATATTATATTTCAATAGAAAAATCAACTCGTTTTATTTCTCCTCTTCCAGCAGAAGAGAACGTTAGGGATTTGAAATAGATTTGCAGTTTGTAAATATTAACTTTCAATTTTCGAACCAAATTAGTTGTTTGATTTCGAAATTGAAAGCATGCTCCAAATGAAACTGAAACCAAAATCGAAAAACCACAAAATTATTATGTTAAACATCGACCACAGACATCCTATGCAGATAGAATCCTTTAACAATTTTGAAATGCAAACGAGGGAAATTAGTAAAGAATGCCTCCATTGTTTCAACATTAGCTAGCAAATGCTGTCACTTAGTTACAAATCTTGCCATGGATGTTTAATAGAGCAAGATCTCTTAATTGTTACCCAGGCAAAATTTCTTAATAGTCCAGGCAATAGAGAATGTATAGGGGCTCTACCTAGCAAAATTCATGGTAGTTCTGGAAAAAGGCTTACTATATGTTTTTTGGGCCGCTGAATCCGAATTTTTAACTTCCCACCAAAATTTCCCCCGGCAACCCCCCCCCCCCCCCAAATATTGGTAAAATGCCCCCAAAAAAGGTTTTTATTAAAAAAATCCATTTTTTTTATTGTTTTAGGGAAAAAGTATCTAGAAATTCAGAAAGTAGACAAAATTTGAAACAAATTAGGTATATGACATTATGACTTAGGATGGAGGAGAAGGGGGGATCTGCCTCGGAACATGCGTGCGGTGCTGCGTGAACTAAGTTGCGCAATTCCACTTAACCACTCACACGTTTACATTCGCCCTCCCATCTCCCCTCCGAACTTTCAGTGTAAGGTTTACTTTAAGTTTTTTGGGTCACTGAATCCAAATTTTTAACTTCCCCCCAACCCCCCCCCCCCCAAATAGTTGTTTTTAACTTAAATATCTTATTGTTTTAGGGGAAAAGCATTACGAAATTCAGAAACTAGACAAAATTTGCAACAAATAGGTTGGTTGGTTGGTTGTGTTTATGACGGCCAATTATCAACACGAGGTATATGGGCACTAAGGGAGGGGGGGGGAGTGCCCTTCGTGGGGGTCTTTCTAAGGGAACCTAATCCGTATTAACGCTTGGAAGTCCAAGGTCCGAAGAAAACCACGAAAACTCCGAACGAATAGGCCGACGGGCGCGATTGGGATCGAACCCAGCACTTCCCGTCTACCAGCTTCAAGAGCAGAACCTCTCGGCCACTGGTGGGGCTGCAACAAATAGGATATATGACATTATGACGTAGGATGAACGGGGAGGGGTAGGGATGTCTCTGAACATGCACTGCGGCACTACGTGCACTAAGTTATGAAGTCCAGGCAATATGGGATTTTACCTGGAAAAATTAATAGTAGTTCTGAATTTCGACTCACTTTATGTTTTTTTTTTTGGGTCGCGGAGTCCCAATTTGTAACTTCCCACCAAAATTTCACCCGGAAACCCCCCAAAAAATTTATTTTTTGAAAAAATTTGGTTTTTGAGAAAAGCGCGCGGGGAATGTTCCGAGGCAGCCCCCTCTCTCCCCGTTTATCCTACGACATAATGTCATATATCCTATTTGTTGCAAATTTTGTCTAGTTTCTCAATATCGTAATGCTTTCCCCCTAAAAAAAAATAAGAAATTTAAGTTAATAACAACTATTTTGGGGGGGGTTTCGGAGGGGGAAATTTTGGGGGTAAGTTAAAAATTCGGATTCAGCGACCCAAAAAACTTAAAGTAAACCTTATAAGGAAAGTTCGGAGGGGAGATGGGAGGGCGAATGTAAACGTGTGAGTGGTTAGTGGAATTGCACAACTTAGTCCACGCAGTACCGCGCGCATGTTCCGAGGCAGAATCCCCCTTCCCCTTCATCCTAAGTCATAATGTCATATATCTAATTTGTTGCAAATTTTGTCTACTCGCTGAATTTCTAGATACTTTTCCCCTAAAACAATATATATTTTTAAAACCTTTTTTTTTGGGGGGGGGGGGCTTTTTACCAAAATTTGGGGGGGGGGGTTGCCGGGGGGAATCTTGGTGGGAAGTTACAAATTCGGATTCAGCGACCCAAAAAAACATAAAGTAAGCCGATTTCCAGAACTACCATTAATTTTGTTAGGTAAAATTCCGTATTGCCTGGACTATAAGGCTATGTTCTCAAATCCGAACTGACTGCTTTCTGACACATTTTTTAAATTCATTTTTATTCTCAAACTCAAAATTTAGCTGATGCTCCTATGCAATCGAAGTGTTTTTGTTATTAGTTTTTTTCCCCTTCAGGTGGAAGGTCTTCCAGATAATGATATCAAAATTGGTGCTTTGAACCAAATATCCTGACGCGACAGCGCAAGAGAAGGGAAAAACTGGCATCTTAAAACTACAATCGCTTACAACACAAGATGATATGAACAATCCACAGCTACTTCGTGGAATAGGAGGCGCGGCGGATTTGGAGGTCCCTCCCTATTACCTTGTCGGCTAAATTTATATTTTATTTATATTTTATTTAGTTTAATGTTGAAGTTTTTAATATGAAAGATAATTCATTTATCGAAAAATGAAAAAAAAAAACCTGTTCGATGACAGATAGCTTCTGTAGGCATGCCTGCAAGTGTCATGCTTTTACGATTAACCTTCCGTCTACCAGACGGGTCCATTGGACCCGACATGTACATTCAAAATATTTATTCAAACCAGAAATTTCTTCAAAACAAACTAAATGTATAAATCAGACAATAATAAGTTAAATAAACAAATTAAATAGTTTTAAGTAAAAAATCTGGTGTAGAATGTTTTTATAAAACTTGAGTAAAATTTCCGGTAGTTCTAGGGTTAAAAATGAGTCAGAAAGTTTCGCGTTGGTGAGCGGGGATAAATATTGTTTTGAGGAGTGTGTTTTGAAGTGATTTTTTACTAGGGACAAAACAGAAAAAAGTGTGTTTTTTTTCTCTTTACAAATTTTTCATTTTTTGTCTATTTTAATCTGGCTTAAAAAATATCTCGGACGTAATTTTTATTGAAAGGAAAAATAAAAAGAGTCGTTGGTGGGGACCCTTAAACCCACCTTCCTTTTACTTTACCCACCTTCCTTTTACACCTTCCTTCACTTAGTAAAATCATTGGATATTTTGGAAAAAACGCTCTAAATTATAAATATAAAATTTGACGTTGGTATATTAAGGGGACATTTTGTTGGAACTTCGTATTAATTTTTTATTTTTTTTTTTAAATTTCACTTTAAATACTACTCAAGGGCATACTATATGCATTATGGCATGTATTTATCACACAAGAAATGTAAAAAATTTGTTTTTGGAGAAAAATAATGAATTTTCTTGACTATTTTAAGCGTTATGAAGAACATTTCAAAATGCCCCCTGCGCATTCCATATCAATTAAAACCCCCAATATTTTTTATGCAAGTTCGTTTTATACGAGTGTTGTTTTTTCTCAACATCCGATGAGCCGTAAAATAAAGACTATTGTGAATAATAAAATTAGTTTATGGCCTGGAGTCATGTAGAATCACATACTTCAACTCGAATTAGTCGCAATGAAGATTGAGTCATTTATTATACTGGTGGGCGAAAGGGCAATACCCTTTTCACAAAACGTTGCCGCCAACGTATTGAGATAGGTCTCCAAGGTGTCTTGAAGATTTTTGTTGGAATGGAAGTTGAATGGAGTGCTGTCGTCCCAGATCTGTCTTCAGATATCGAAAAAGGTGACAATCAGTCGGTGCGAGCCGAACTGATGGGTCAACAACTTCTTTTACAAATTCGATGGAATGTTTTTAATTTTTGAAAGAAGCTGTTGGACCATCAGTTTGGCTCGCACCAAGTGTTTGCCACCTTTTTCGATATCTGAAGACAGATCTGGGACGACAACACTCCATTCAACTTCCATTCCTACAAAAATCTTCAAGACGCCTCGATAGACCTATCTCAATACGTTTGCAGCAACGTTTAGTGAAAAGGGTATCCCGCTTTTGCCAACCAGTATAATAAATGACTCAATCTTCATTGCGACTATGTCGAATTGAAGTATTTGATTCTACTTGACTCCTGGCTATGAAATAATTTTATTATTCACAATAGTCTTTATTTTACGGCCCATCGGATGTTGAAAAAAAACTCTCGTATATACAAATAAAACTGTGCATCGAATTTTATATATTTGATTATTAAGGCAAAAAAAAAAAAAAAAAAAAAAAAAAAATATTTTCTAAATTTTATGAAATTTTCAGCATTTTTGCATCTTATTTCTACAATTAACTACCTTTTAACTTTCCCAATTATATTTAGATTTTAAAAAGTGCACCAGTTTTATTGCTTATATACGGTGGTCCATATGTTGGTTCTTTTTTTAACTATGAATGTTTCACAGGTTATTTGTGTCAGCTGTCATGTGTCATGCATGTATGGGCTGTCAAATGTATGTCAATTGTAATTATGGACTCGTTGACTACACAACAACGGTACAACGGCGCACACCGCTCGCCAAACCATCAACTTATTGAACGAGAAATTTCCAGATTGCGTAATTTCAAGAAATTCTGATGTGAATTGGCCGCCAAGATCGTGGCCGCCAAGAACCCCATTGGATTATTTTCTTTGGGGGTTTCTGAAAAGTAAAATGCATGCGAAATACCCCCGTACAATCCAAGACCTCAAACGTAACATTCGGGCTGACATTTTGGCCATAGATCCGCTCATTATGGGAAAAGTCATCGAAAATGTTGATGTTCGGATGTTCGGATGCATGTAAGCTGAGCGCAGTGGCCACATGTGCGGTATTGTATTTCATATATAAATTGCATAGGCTCGAATTCTATGTTTAATGTAGAATTTCGATTTTCACTTATAAAAAATGCGTTTTCTTTCATAATAAAAAAAATCCCTGCCGGCCCGGCCTACAGGTGGAGGTAGATTTCGAAGTTAGGTATACTTATTTCACCAACAAAAATTAAATCATGATTAGAGATAAACCCACTTTAACAATTTTATCTGGCTGCTTTTGACGAGTTTTTATTTCATTTTTATATAATAGCTGGTTTTATCATAATCATGTTAAGACGGTACTCAAAAAAATACTTTTCCATACTCAACAACTCGAAATTTTCTGGCACATTTTCAGATTCGTTTTTAATAGAAAAAATATAAAACTTGCTGATGTGATTTTTGAAGAGATTTATTAGCGACCTGTGTTTTTATTTTTCGTTCAATTAATTAAAACTTGATTTATAAACAATTATTTTCTCAGTAAGACAATATTTTTCGTTTCTAACAAGAGTCGCTTAGGGAAATTCTGTCCAAAATGCACACCTTAACACCATTTTTTGAAATATATTCTGCCTCAATCAAAAAATCGATCATTATGGTACGTTATATAGTTCCTGAATAAAAGAATCTACCAATTGGATGCGTTTGAGAGCAAAAATCAATTTAAAAATGAGTAAAAAAATAAGTAGTTTGGATTTGAATACACACTTAATAACATGATTTTTTCCTTCAAACGCTATCTTTTTAATTTGTTTTTGCTGTAAGAATTGGTCCTATCAAAAACTTGTCTATGTAAATGTTGTAGACAATATTAAGAAGATATATGATAAAATCATGGGGATTTTATATCTTGTGAATTGCGGAGTTATAGATTTTTTTTCTTCACCCCCCCCCCCTTTTTTTTTCGTTTTTAATTTTATTTTGCGGTACGAATTGGTCCTATGAAAACCTCGTGAATGTAAAAGTTGTAGATAATATTAAGGAAATTTATAATAAAATTAATTGGATTTGATATCTTGAGAATTGACAAAGTTATGAATTTTTTTCTCCCAAAAACCCTATTTTTGCGCCCCTTGAGCCCATTTTTAATTTTATCAAAAATCTGTGATACATAAATTTTTGGCCCTATTTTTAGAAGTAATAAAAACTTTAAACTGATTTGATATGTACAAAAAGTAAGAAGTTCTATGAGTTTTTCGGTTTTAACAAAACCCCTCCCTATTTCCATCCCCTTTGTCCGATTTTGCCCATTCACGAACTTGACGGAGATTTTATGCCCTTTAATTTTATGTATCAGTTTGGAAAAGATTTGTGCAGAATTGTGGAAGTTATCGTGTCCAGAAGAAAGTGATATATATATATATATATATATATATATATGTATATATAGATAGATAGATAGGTAGATAATTAAAATGAACAAAGTGAAATTGAACAGCTAAAACCAAGCTAGAATTACATATTACTTGATAAAGAGAGTACCATTAAAAATGCCAGAATAAGGTTGTAAGACTAAACTAAAAATAACATACATAATAAAATGCGCATTTGCAGCAATGCTATTAGAATGCTGAAATAATAAATTTGAAATCACAAATATATGAAGAAATTGATAAAGTTCTAAAGATGATTTAGAAATGAAGATATGAAACCAGTATGTAAAATAAGAAACTATGAGTGACTCACAGAATCATCAGAGGAGCTTGTGAGTTCATTCATAGAAAATGCGTTATTTCATCCAATTTTGTCGGCATTAAGCCTAAAATGACAAAATTTAACTCCTTATAACGCAAACATTACAGAAAATAGATTGGGTCTGGATTAATAAATTGGAACTGGATTAATAACAATAATATTTAGAGTTGCCATCTTAAGTCCAAAAAATAAATAAATAAATAAATAAAAATAAAAAAATAAAAAAATAAAAGGAATGAAAATGATTGAAGAAATCAAGAAAATACTTAGGTTAACTTTTAGTTAAACTAGAATGAAAAAATAGGAATAAACTTAATAAGTACTGAGTGAATACTCACATTTATTTACATAATACAAGGCTAAATTTTACTATTTCAAATATTCCTCATCTTTTTAAATGTTATTTATATTCTCATTTTTTTTATATTATAATTTTTTGTCTTTAAAACATTAATTTAATCAATTGCCCTTTTATTTATTTTTATATAATTCTTTATTTATTTGTATTAATTTATTCCTTTTCTTTATTTTATTTTGTATTCACTCAGTACTTATTAAGTTTATTCCTATTTTTTCATTCTAGTTTAACTAAAAGTTAATCTAAGTATTTTCTTGATTTCTTCAATCATTTTCATTCCTTTTTTTTTTTTTTTTTTTTTTTTTGACTTAAGATGGCAACTCTAAACATTATTGTTATTAATCCAGTTCCAATTTATTAATCCAGATCCAATCTATTTTCTGTAATGTTTGCGTGATAAGGAGCTAAATTTTGTCATTTTAGGCTTAATTCCGACAAAATTGGATGAAATAACGCATTTTCTATGAATGAACTCACAAGCTCCTCTGATGATTCTGTGAGTCATTCATAGTTTCTTATTTTACATACTGGTTTCATATCTTCATTTCTAAATCATCTTTAGGACTTTATCAATTTTTTCATATATTTGTGATTTCAAATTTATTATATATATATATAGATAGATATATAAAGTTTTTTACTGAGGGTGGTTTTGGGTTCCAGGGGTCATGATGTAGATCTGCAAAAATTTTTCAGAAATTCCAACATAGGGGAGAATGTAATAGGTAGTATTTCATACGAAATCTACCTAAAAAGAACCAACAGGTGGACCACCCTTTATAATGACAAACAGCTATAAAAAAATATTGGGGATTTTAAGGGGTCTCATGACTCTTAAAGCTTCAAAACTTTTGAAATTTTAATTTTTTTTAGATGTTAAACGCATATTTTTCTGAAATTTTTGACATATTTTTTCCATGAAATTCCCATTAGAACAGAAGTTATGGCTTTTAGACTTATACCTGCTCAATAGCTGGAAGCAGTGTTTCCGAAACTTTGAAGTCATTTTTCTTCATATGATGTTTTTGGGCATAACGTGCATGTTTTCTCAAAAACATCTGCATATTTTTTGATGAAATTTTCAAAACATATGTTTTATGTTAGTCTATACATATTGAACCTAAAATTTAATTTTTGTTGTTCAAAAAAATAATTTTTTAGGTGATTATACTGTTGAAATTTTCAAAATTTTGCATTAGCTAAATAGAACTTTGTATTAAAAATATAAAAATGCTTTAAATACAAATATATTTAAGTTCAGGGTAATTATTGTAATCTGAAGTATAGTTAAGCACAAAAAATTTCATTCTAGTTGGAAAATTTATTTTGTAACCTTGCGCGTAAGCTGTTATACCAATTTTCTGATCGACAAATGTCTGACAGTTTGGAACCCCCTATAAATATTAATTCTGCAATTTTTTAAATGCATGAAATGAAAGAACATACTTAAATCTTTCATCCCAATAAAAATTGCTTTTTTAAATTGTATATATTTTAAGATATTAAATGTTGAAAATGATCTATTTTTCTTTTTTTCCTTTCTTAAGAGTCCTGAGATCCCTTAAAAAATGACAGCATTAAATTCTTATAGTGTGTGTAATTATGGGCAAAAAGATTTAAAGTGACATCTTTTTTTAAGAAAGATATGAGCAAAAAAGTGAGCGCGCACGATCAAAATATATTGAATCCTAAAATTTTAAACGAGATTTTCTGGAAACTACATTTTTCAACATGGACAACATGATAACTTGAATAATTTTTAACATTTTTGTATAAAATTTGCGTTTATCTACGCATAATTAAATTGTCTAAGGGTCATCGAGCCATTTTTTGAAAATGTAAAATATTTTATATTTTTTCAATAAGTTTAAAAGTCAAAATTTTAAACGGAAAATGATTTTTTTTTTCAAAATAGCGCAATTTTCTTATTTTTCAAAAATTCAAAAATTTGAGCCGATGGCCCTTAGCTACAAACTTATTTTACAAGGAAAAAAAAAGCATGAGATTTTAATACATTTTTATTTCTACAGGAAGTTAGGATGTTGCCCATCGAGCCCGTATATTTTGGTACAGGTCATCGCGACTGCAGGTTTCCGACGTAATATGTGACCAAATTTAACAACAAAAAAAATTTTTAAATGTTTGAAGCAATAAAAAACAACGTGGAACTATTAATTTTTTAATTAATTTTACTCTTTTTCTAAAAAGAAAAATCTAAAATATGTCAGTTTTTTGCAGCTGAGAACGTATTACGTACCCTTAATCATTTTTATTTACATCTTTTAATGGAACCAGAGAGGTATAAAATAATGAAAATTGACTGAAGTTTGCGCATGGTTTAGGATGCTATTAATCAATTTAAACTGTTACTTATTTTTACATTCCTTTATCTGGTGTTTTACAGAAAATATATGTATATATACATACACACATATATATATATATATTTTTTTTTTTTGTAAAATGTAATAACAAACTTTTTAATACCGTAAAACAAAATTGATCTTGCAAAACTAATTTTCATGTTTTTCATACAGTATTTCCGTTTTATTCTGCTATTTAGGTTGGTACTCGATTACGCCTAAAATAAAATAACTTGTAACATTATATACTATAGGGTGGTCATAAAGAAAACTTCCCCCTAGCTTCCCTTATGTATCCCTAGCGACCTAAGTGCGCAACCAATTGAAAGGAAATTTCAGATTTAGTTATTTGAATGTATGCGCTCGAGACCGTGAGGATTTTAAACAATAGAGCTCTCACAGTTACTGTTACAGTGAAAAATTTCAAAATTATCGAATGTCAACATCCTTTTTTTTTCCTGCGAAAATTCTTCAGGGCATTGAAAAACCACAAATGGCGTTGGAACGATACACATATTACTAAAATTGCCGGTGTTATATCATTTTACACAATCTTTATAAGTTCCTATGTAACGCAATATTTAGCACTCTAAAACAAATAATAACATTTTTATTTTCACTATGTGTACACAAACGTAACTCAAAAACACATTTTAAAACAAATCTTACAACATTACTCAGTTTACAAAGGAAAAAAAATAATCGGCTACTGAAAAACATGCCTTGTAGCTACTCCTTCGTTCCTCGCAATGGTCTTTTTTGCAAGTGTTTTACGCCGACAATTTTCATCGTACTAAGTACGTGTATCATTCCAACGCCATTTATGGTTTTTCAATGCGCTGATGAATTTGCCCATGAAAAAAAAAAAGGTGTTGCCATTCGAAAATTTCGAAATTTTTTCACTGTAACCGTAACTATGAGAGCTCTATTGTTTTAAATCCTCCACGATCTCGAGCGCATACCTTCAAATAAGTATAAATAAGTATATCTAAAATTTCTTTTCGATTGGTTGAGCGGTTAGGCCGCTAGGGATTCGTATATAGGGGAATTTTTTATGACCACCCTGTATATATATATATATATATATATGTATATATATATATATATTTCAAGGTTTTAGGTGAACCGGAAGTACCCTATAGTTTTCAAGAGTAAAGCTACAGTGTACTTCTTGTTGACCCACAGCCTCGAAATTCGACACGAATGAAGGTCTTATAACACATGTGAGAGAAAAATCGATAATCATTAATTTATAAATCAATATTAATTTATTAAGTGACAAACTCGTGAATTTATATAATCGAAAATACCGATCATGTAAAAAATACGATATAGAATTATAAATTATTGATTGTAGGATTTTTTCCATCACGTGCTTATAAGACCTTCCTTCTTGCCAAATTTCAAGGTTTTAAGTCAGCCGGAAGTCTTTTGAGAGTAAAATCTATAGGGTACTTCCGATTGACCTAGAACCTTGAAATATGGCACGAAGAAAGTGTTATAGTACATGTAAAGGAAATAAAAAAATCCAAAAATCATTAATTTCGAATTCTATGTCGATTTATTATACTTGGCAAACTCGTGAATTTCCATAATCAGGACTAACGCCAAATTAACGTACTGTAATTGAATTTTTTGTATATTTGTCAAGAAACTGCAGGAACTTATTATGTTTTACGTTTATATGACATAAAGTTACAAAATCCCCAGGCTGCGAGTTCTACTCGCATTTATCATGTTTTTTGATATAACTAAAAAAAAAAAAAAAAAAAAAAAACTTTTTTTTCAGGTATTGTTTGTAGAAAATTTAATTAGTTTTATTTGAAAGAAAATAATGAAAGAAACATGTTAATCTGTTAACTTTTTCAAATGTTATCGTTTGAGTTTAAAGTTTTGCCTTCGCTTGTATTGCCGATCGGCGCGCTCAACGTTTATGTCTCGTACAGTAAAATAAAAAATTTTCCCAGAGAACAAACTGTATGGCATTCTTAAAGGTTCAAACATAATAATAACTAGATAGTGCCCGTCAAGATTTGACTGTAGATATCTTAGAAAAAATTCATAGAAAAAATTCATGAATATTTAATTTGTTGCTTTTTAATTAATTATTGAATGACGAATTTCTATATTGCATAAGTGATTCCTATTTCTTTAAGACGATAAATGGTACTGTCAGTCTAACCTATTCAATGAAGTGAAATAATTTTAAGTTTATATTTTACAACCAATTATGCTTCGCTTTTTATCAGAAATTTACCTAAAAATACCACGTAGAGAATATAATTTACTTACTATGGCCTCTTTTTTTTTTCTTATAAGAATATTTATTTTTATTAAGTTATTTATTTTTTAAAATTACACGACCATAAAAAGCTGCCATGAACTTTGTTTTTATCTGTCTCATTCTCTAAAAATCTAAATTTGAAACTTGATGCAGCTAATGATTTATAATATACATTTTTTATTACTTGAATTTTATTTTACATTTTTATACATTTTTTGAATATTAAACCTAGATACCAAAGTAATTTCATTTATAGCTCGTGAACGAATAGTTTTCTTTCTTTCTGTTTTATTTATTACGCAAATGAATGACGAAACTTTTCTTTCTGACACACATACATATACAGGGTTCGCACAGTTTTACCACTAAATTTTAACAGTATTTTCAAAATATTTCACTGCAGAGAAGTACTGCAAAATCTATGAATAAAGGCAGTGATTGTGAATTCTGTGTTTTAAAAATTAAATGTGAATTTTCTTATCATTAATAGTGGTGCCAGAGTCCTTGGAAATTCCAAGGAGTGTGCGAACCTTGCATATATATTCTTGATAATGGTCAGAAAATATAACGAAAGTTGTAGATCAGCTCAATTTACTTAATTGATAATTCAGGGTTGTCACGCTACAGAGAATTTACAGACCAGGAAATTCTTCGGCACCAGTATTTTCTTACGGAGAATCTCTCTTTAAATCAGGTGAAATTTCGTGCGGTTAATCTAGATATGTTTTTCTATTAAAAAAAATACTGATATTTTGACTGGAAAATTTCCTGAAGCGTGGCAACTCTGTAATCACATGCAAAATATTTTAGCATGAATATATTTTAAATATGAAATCATTATTTTTTCAAAATATTATTGAGTGTTAAATTTTATTTAATTATAAAGCATTCAAATAATAATAATAATAATAAAATAAAAATGCTATAACTTATCTTCCTAATAAAATATGTTATTATTGAAATGAATTGGCGACAAAAATACTACATATTTTCCCAGGTTTGGGTTCGAACATGCGCCCTCTACAAAAATTCAGTGTTTAAACGCAGAAACTCGCTTTTCTTTCTTCGAAATTGAAGCAGTTCGAAAAGCAGTTGACGCATATTGTCTCGAATTTGAGTTCTGATCTTACAGAAAAATTTTGCGTTTTAATATTTGAAGAGTTGAGTGGAAGAACATGTTATGCTACATTTTCTTAAAAATAATTTTATCTTTTGTACGAAAGCGTTATCAGGTATTCTATAACATGGTAAAGCTAAAATACCAAAATTCTATTTAGCCTTGAAGATTTAAGACATTATTCATTAATATTTAATATTTTATAATTTAATAATGTAAATAATATTAATAATTTTTAATATTTAAAAAATAAATATGAATATGTTTTTTTTATAGATTTCAGTACCACACCTGTTAATATTTTAAACACATGGTATCAAACAGAAAATAAATCATTAATATTGACAACAAAAACTTTCACATCAAATTTCTTTAAATGTAATTTTTGTTACTTAACATGTTCTCCCACTTAGCTCTTCATTTATGATACCTTATTTTTTTCAAAGAAGTAGCTACAACTTAACATGCTAGTTTTCCAAACTTCGTATTTAACTATTGGCAATTCATAAGACGGATCACCAACTTTTAGCGTCAAATCACTGTGTTTATCTTCTGTGTGTGACATGACCAAAACAATATGACACCTCGGAAATAAACCGTATCTAGCTCTTAATATCGACCCAATAATTGAATTGCTAATAATGCTGAAAGAGCCGAATAATATAAACTTTGTGAAAGAAAGAAAAGCTTGTTTACAGTAAGATTGAATAGCAGACGAACTTAAAACAATTTCTACCTGTGATGTGATAGTTCAGCAGAGCGAGCATCTTTGCGCATGTGCAGCACGTCACTCCAAAGGCAGACTTGTACTTGTATACTGCGCATGCGTTACTGCAGTATTTTAATTTAAAATTACGGCTAATTAATAAAGTATTTGAACAAATAAATGCACGATAACAAATCTGTGGTCAAATATCTTTCATTTAAAAAAATATTGGTGTAATTTGATACAGTAGTTTCTTCTCACGGACTGTCAAAAGAAAAACGCTTAGCGTTTTAAATATATAGATAATAAAATAATTTTTTCGCTATTTCAAACATTTTCGGTCTCATTAAAAATTACGAAAGTAATTATTTGTTCAATAGGGATATATATAATGAACCCATTATGCCCCGACGGTACTTTAAAGCAGGACTATTCAACGCGGCGTCCTTTAATGATTTTCATGGCGTCCTTTCGAATGATTCCTATTACTAGGAATTTTTTATATAAAAAATCAGTTTTAAAAGATGCTTTTTTAAAATCATTAGTGTCCCAGATGATTTTTTTATTACAAGCAGAATTGAATCTTCGGCTCCTTTTTCTACAAAATATTTTGAAGGCCTCTCACTCAAGAACATGTAAATCGAGATTTACTATGATTTTTGCTTTTTTCTGCCATTATTCTTCACATCCAGTTCTACTTGGTAGGAGCCTTATGCCTCAAGTTGTTCAGTGTCTGTGCATCATATAAGACGTCTGCATATCCTTATTTCCTACCAGGGTTGCCTCTATGGGCCTCCTTTTTCATTAAAAAAAAATCTGAATTCATATCAGAAATCCCTAATAGTAATTTGTACTTTATTTAGTGACAAACATTTTAGAATTAATTAAAGTAAAAGAGAAAATTAGAATTTCCGGTATAAATTCGGAATTTCTCAATAAAAAAGGTGGCCAAACTGGCTACCCTATCCTATAGTGAGGTAATATAATATAGTTCTATAGTTAGAGAAATGTGAATAATGGCGCCCATGGCTATTTGACACCAGATGAGGTGCGCCCGCGATTTACTGAAAGGTTAGGCAGCCCTGCTTTGATGTACCATTAAAATAACTTGTTATAAAATTCATTTAACACTAGAACGCCCGGAAGGAGTCGGTTGTACTCCGACCATATGATTAAATGTAAATTGGAACCAGATATTCTTTCATAAAGTAAGTTAAATTTTAAAAACGCAGATTTACGTTAAATAAATCAATCAAATAATTTTAAATACAAATTCTGGTGTAAAATATTTTCATGAAACTTGAGTAAAATTTCCGGTCGTTCTAGTGTTAATACATCGATTTGTAGTAATACAGTTCAGAATGAGTTACAGATACTTTATCTTATTTCACTATTGGTTTAACAAAACAAAAATATTTTTAAAAGGATGATTTATTTTTTATTTGTATCTCTTCAGCTTTCCTGACTTTGACAGATTGTGGAAGAGTATATAAATGAATATCACAAAATGTGAGATTTTGAATACAAAAATTTTGAAAATTCAAATCGTTTCAAAGCATCAGATTTTTTTTTAAATGTTGGTTGAACAGCTGAATAAAGGGATTTATATGTAAAATTGTTCAAGTTTGAAGAGCTTAAGTTCATTTTTATGTAATTATAATTATGTGTCATTTTCTTGGCATATGTATGCCAAGATAATGACAATTTCATTCTAAAACATTTTTCACATTCTTGTTTTTTTTACTTTTAGATCTAAAATATTAAATTTGTTAAAAGGAACATGTTTCCTCTATAGTACCTCAAATTCAGCGTAATGTTCAGTTTTATTTGTAATTTATAGAAGCCAGGAAAATGACATAATAAAAGTCTACTCATTTTTTACAAAGCCTTTAAGCACATTATTTTCAAAGAAATATCTAAAAGATCTTGCTGGTAGCAATGATTTTACTATTCTAACTTGAGCTATGTAAAGAACAAGAAAAATTACTATGCAACGCCATCCTTATACGTCATAAAGAACTAAAATGAAGTACATTCATTTTCAGAGACAATCATATTTTAATTATGGAAAATTATTTGTAAAATACAGAACTTGTTACCTTCCACATATATGTGTTATATAAGGTATAATTATTAATTAGAAATTAAAAAAACTGGAAAAAGATATTTGTACATGATAGCAGAAAGCCTTTTACTTTCCACACATCATAGTGTGACATGCCACGAAAATGGCAATCTGAAATTTTAAGTCTTTTAATTGCTTTATTTTTGTGTTATTATCAATATAATATCTCTTGAAAATACTTCTAAGAATATTTATTATTAGAATGTAAAAAAGAAAATTGCATTATATAACATTAAATAGAAATTTTATTGTGCGGACTGCAATTTTCGTATTTTATGATATTGGCCAATATGGAGTAAGAGTGTATTTGTTCATTTCCTAATTCTATAAAAAACTAATGATGAAATTCTCATAAATTCATAATTTGGGACATAAAGGATTAAAAAGTTGTCTATTCTCGTTTTGTGTTTAACTCTTCACGCTTGCAAAAGAATTAAGGTCGTATGTTTAACACTAGTGAAAATTTTAACATAACACAAAAAAAATTATAAAAAATTTAGTACAATAAGAACTAATCTTTCTCTTCATTTCTCTTTGGAAATATCCGGAAAACATTGATAATTTACGCAATCATCAATCACCTGAAATGGATTAAAGTTTTGAAATGAGAAATTTAAAAAAGCAACTCATATATTTTTCATCAATCGCAAAATTTTCAAGGTTAAAAACATTTGTCTGTGGAAAGTTTTGATTACTTCTTTGTCATAATTTTCTTTGCTTATACATTTCTTCATCATTTATGCGTGAATTGTTTAATCAGAAATCTCACGCCACGATTTTGAAATAGATTATTTTATTATTTGAATTGTATTGCATTCAAAACATAACAAAAGAAAAAAAAGCTTTTGACATATCATGAATATGGTTATTGTAAGTAAGCAATGGTGAAATATTCGAGTTTCGACACAAAAAATGGATTTCGGTAAGTGACAAGATTACAATAAATTATTGTCGTTTGGATTAGGTTAGTAGGTGCTGATTGTGCCACACTCCGATTAAAAAATAAATAAATAAATAAATAAAAATCCTGAAATAAACCAGTTTTATTTTCGGTGAAAAATAATGATATTGTGAAAGGAAAAACATTTTATATATATATATATACACTATATGGTCAAAGGTGACCGGTCATTTGCGATTTTAGACGTTTTGTTAAATATCTAGAAAAATACATGAGGAATTAACCTGAAACTGCAGGTGTGTAAACAGTAAAGTATAGGTCATATATTTCCACGAAGATTTTTTCCTGAAACTCCATAGGGGACCGTCAACAAATGGAAAAAGTACTAATATCTTTTGGATAACCCTGTAAAAACTAATGTAACAAAAGCGTTTAAACACGAAATTATTAATAAGTGGCTTATTGTAATATACTGTGCTCATTTTTATGAGAATATCATGTATAATCGTAATGAAATTAAAGTTTTTATAAAAACAGCCCCAAATTTCACCAAGTTTTTTGCTTATAATTTGCAGAGTTCTTAATATAGAAAAAGTCCTTTTCAGAAAATATGACAAACAATATTGTACACAATACTTTGCGATCAGAATTAAAAAATAATAAAAATTGAGTGAAGAATGAGCAGGTTTACGAAAAACTCTTTAGAGATTTTAGACGTTTTGTTAAATATCTAGAAAAATACATGAGGAATTAACCTGAAACTGCAGGTGTGTAAACAGTAAAGTATAGGTCATATATTTCCGCGAAGATTTTTTCCTGAAACTCCATAGGGGACCGTCAACAAATGGAAAAAAAAACGAATATCTTTTGGATAACCCTGTAAAAACTAATGTAACAAAAGCGTTTAAACACGAGATTATTAATAAGTGGCTTATTGTAATATACTGTGCTCATTTTTATGAGGATATCCTGTATACTCGTAAAGAAATTAAGGTTTTTATAAAAACAGCCCCAAATTTCACCAAGTTTTTTGCTTATAATTTGCAGAGTTCTTAATATTAAAAAAGTTCTTTTCAGAAAATATGACAAACAATATTGTACACAATACTTTGCGATCAGAATTAAAAAATAATAAAAATTGGATGAAGAATGAGCAGGTTTACGAAAAAATCTTTCCCTGCGCATGCGCGAATGCAATCAAAATATAATTACACAATGTATTAGCTAAGAATATAGAGCAACTTTTGTAAAAGTCTCAAAATCATAGCTTGAAAACTCTGAAAATAATCGCCGATAGAATAAGCTCGAAATCCGTTGTTCCCAAAAACAAGCAAAAAGATCAGGGGTTGTATCAAATATCTGTTGATTAGTGCCAAGATAGCGTACACAATATTGCACGTACTACTATATTTGGATACAACCCCTGGTCTTTTTGCTTGTTTTGGGGAGCAACGGATTTCAAGCTTATTCTATCGACGACTATTTTCAGAATTTTCAAGCTATGATTTTCAGACTTTCACAACAGTTACTCTATATACTTAGCTAATACATTATGCACATTATATTTTGATTGCATTCGCGCATGCGCAGAAAAACATTTTTTAGTAAACCTGCTCATTTTTCATCCAATTTTTATTGTTTTTTAATTCTGATTGCAGAGTATTATGTACAAGGTTGTTTGTCATATTTTCTGAAAAGAACTTTTTTTTATATTAAGATGTCTGCAAATTATAAGCAAAAAACTTGGCGAAATTTTGGATTGTTTTTATAAAAACCTTAATTTCTCTACGAGTTTACATGCTATCATCATAAAAATGAACACAATATATTATAATAAGCCATTTATTATTAATCGAGTTTGAATGCTTTTGCTACATTAGTTTTTACAGGGTTATCCAAAATATATTCGTTCTTTTTCAATTTGTTGACGTTCCCCTATGGGTTTTCGGGAAAAAAATCTTCACGGAAATATATGACCTTTACTATATTATTCACACACCTGCAGTTTCAAGTTGATTCCTCATGTACTTTTCTAGATATTTAACAAAACGTCTAAAATCGCAAGTGACCGGTCATCTTTGGCCATATAGTGTATGTTTGCAAAGGTCCTATAAAAATTCAAAATGTGTAATTTTTTGAAAATTAATGCCAAAACTACTTCATTAACACAATCTTATTTCTTACTTTATTTTGAACATTTTTGCAATTTACATTGCGTATGCTTTTCTCCAATAAGTAAAAATTAAAGAACCTTTCAATCGTTTTGGGACAACCTGATAATTTATTCCATTACGAAATTAATTGTAAACTTTTCTTCATTCAAAACAGCGAGAGGAAACCTCTCCCATTTGATCGTTTTTTTACGCTAAGGATGAAAAATTCTGAAAAAAAAAAGTACAAAACGAAAAGCTATTATTTCAATAATTTTAATCAAATACCAATTGTTTGTTTGCGTAATTCAGAGATCCAAACATCTAATCTAGGGTTTAGGTAAAGAGGGGGGGGGGGGAGGGGATGTAACACCCTCCCACCAAATGGTCAATGTAAAATTGAAAAAAAGGCTGATTTTTTTTGCGATATATTCGGCAAAAAATATTTTTTTTTCTTTCTTTCTTTTTCTTTTACTGTCATACAACTACACGCATTTCTCGTAAGACTTAACTTATTACATAGTGACGTCATAGATAATCTCCACGATTTTGACAAAATCAGAAATCTGCACTGTAAAGGTAGAGTAACCATATTTGGACCTCCGCGCCGTTTTAAATAAACAGCTGCAATTCTGCCATTAATTAAAGAAAGAGGCGTCATCTACCGCTGTAATCCTACTCATCAGAATGACGGCATTTATGATTAGAAGAAGTACCCGCCTTCCACGCATTGTTTTCAGAAAATTTTAAAAACCTAAAATTAGCTGTTTTGATCTAATTTTTTTCCTACAAAACGTTCGAGAATACTTTAAAACTGAGGTAAGTTGTTATGTTTTCATATACATATCTAAATTCATGTGTTTATTGCGTATATTTTTCAAGCGGATTTGTTTGCTTTCGTTTTTGTTCTTAGTCTTGAGATTATCTGTTTTAAAAAATGGCGCCGGTGACTGACAATGAACTTTCCGTTTAGGCCGCGTCAGTCACCGGTGGCTGACAGAGTAAAATATGATATAAAACTAAAAAATATACAGGGTGATTCAGCTCGTCGGTGACAAACTTTAAGGATCGATAGAGCACACCTAGACGAACATTTTTGAATAGGGAATGTAGGGTCCCTGACGCGATGGTAAGGCGCTAGGCGCTTTCGAAAATTTGGGTGCCGAAATTCGAAACGTCATAAAAACTAGGGAAATGGTTAGATTTTCTTGCTTGTTGCGTCGAAATGATTCTGTTTGTTTAGACTTTCTTCAGTACCAATTTGATAAGCGTATCTCTTAAAACATGGATAGGGGGCGCTGCAGACTTTGGAGAGCTAGACAACAACTTTAAGCCCGTTATTTTGATAATTTAACACATGCTCGCCAAAGTTTATACTCTAACTTAAAGTTTGAACCCAAAAGTAGAGCCCTGCAAAAAGCGTAAGAGCCGGAATAAAATGTCAAAGTACAGGGTGGTCGAAACTCGAAGGCTCCTAAGAGATAAACAAACAGATTTCTTGACTTATGGCATGCATTTTCATGATTCTGTTTGCTGGGGCTCTCTGAAACTCAGTTGAACGGTACAAAAAGAAACATCGATAGGGGGCGCTTTGGGCAAAAAACATAATTCGTTGACATTTCGGACGCTAACTGGAAACGGGGCGCTACGATCAGTTAGAAACAAAACAAGAGAGTAATTTACTTATCATAAGAAGCTATTAAAACTGCAGTTTGTTTGTTTTTTTTAACAAACATAGCTGGTTTCAATCATGCACAATGCGCGCAATAAAATTTACATAAGGTGCTTTTTGCTGATTTATGCAAAAGATATCGTACCATATCGATATGCAAAAGATACGTAATGCGTAGACGACAACGCGAGATGACGTAGTTGTATGCGCAGACACGTCTTTTGAACGTGCGGTACCTACTTAAGCTTCGGGTTACTTGTCTGCAGATCGGTAGTAGGATGGAACGGTACACAAACTCTGAATTGGCTGACATGCATTTGGCGTATGGCGCTGCTGGTTGTAATGGACGAGCCGCTCAGCGGTTGTACGCCGAGCGTTACCCCAACAGGCAAATCCCCTGCCATGCCTTCTTCGCTCGAGTACACCAGAGGTTGTCCACAACGGGATCTTTCGACGGAGGCAGGCCTGAACGGGAGCGATCAGTGAGCACCCCCGACAACGAAGAGGCTGTGCTTAACCTGGTTGAGGACAACCCAGGTCTTAGCACGAGAGATATCGCCAGACATGTTGGCATTTCGCAAGCAACTGCGTGGCGCATCTTACGTTCCCGGAATCTGCACCCCTACCACATCCAGCGGGTGCAGTTGCTCAGAGAGCAGGATTTTGGCCCTCGAGTGGAATTCTCAAGATGGTACTTGGCGATGAGATCCAGGGATCCCCGTTTTGTAAACAGCATTTTGTTTACGGACGAGTCCACCTTCAGCCGGGAGGGAATGTGGAACGCCCACAACAGTCATGTGTGGTGTGATGAAAATCCACATGAAACCAGAAGCCGAGCAGCCCAGGAGCGTTTCTCAGTAAATGTGTGGGCCGGCATTCTGGGGGATTGCCTCATTGGCCCTTATTTGTTACCTGAACGGCTGACAGGTGGAAATTACCTGATTTTCCTGGATCAAGTGCTGCCGCAGCTTCTGGATGAGGCGCACGTACCCGAAGGTTCGCGTCGCCAGATGTGGTTCCAGCACGATGGAGCTCCGGCCCATTACACGAACGACGTGCGTCTCCATCTAAACGCAAGGTATGGCCAGCGGTGGATCGGGCGTGGGGGTCCAGTTCACTGGCCTGCCCGATCACCAGACCTCACCTGCTTGGATTTCTTCCTTTGGGGTTACCTGAAGGCCGAGGTATACCATACACCTGTCAGCAGTGCTGAAGAACTTGTGGCGCGCATTGTGGCAGCTGCAGGGCAGATCAGAGATACTCCTGGCATTGTTGGAAACACACACTCCTCAATGCGACGGAGGTGCGAAGCCTGCATCATGGCCCAAGGTCGAAATTTCGAGCATCTTCTGTAGTGTTATTTTTTGTAAATAAATTTCCAGTATCATTGATGTTTTTGGTCTAAATTTATTCAGAAGTGTTGAGCAGAGGTAGAAAATGTGTTTTCATTATTACTAACTGATCGTAGCGCCCCGTTTCCAGTTAGCGTCCGAAATGTCAACGAATTATGTTTTTTGCCCAAAGCGCCCCCTATCGATGTTTCTTTTTGTACCGTTCAACTGAGTTTCAGAGAGCCCCAGCAAACAGAATCATGAAAATGCATGCCATAAGTCAAGAAATCTGTTTGTTTATCTCTTAGGAGCCTTCGAGTTTCGACCACCCTGTACTTTGACATTTTATTCCGGCTCTTACGCTTTTTGCAGGGCTCTACTTTTGGGTTCAAACTTTAAGTTAGAGTATAAACTTTGGCGAGCATGTGTTAAATTATCAAAATAACGGGCTTAAAGTTGTTGTCTAGCTCTCCAAAATCTGCAGCGCCCCCTATCCATGTTTTAAGAGATACGCTTATCAAATTGGTACTGAAGAAAGTCTAAACAAACAGAATCATTTCGACGCAACAAGCAAGAAAATCTAACCATTTCCCTAGTTTTTATGACGTTTCGAATTTCGGCACCCAAATTTTCGAAAGCGCCTAGCGCCTTACCATCGCGTCAGGGACCCTACATTCCCTATTCAAAAATGTTCGTCTAGGTGTGCTCTATCGATCCTTAAAGTTTGTCACCGACGAGCTGAATCACCCTGTATATTGTTTTAAGTAATTATTGAAAATTTATTTAAAATTTACTTAACTTTTATTTATTACAGGATTGTTAATGAATTTTATTGAAACACTGTAAACATAAAAAATGTTGTCCTTCGCAGGTATCACAAAATGTGGCAACATGCTTAGTCAATTTTCTGGCCATTTCTCTACTAAATTGTGCCGCATTTTCTTTGTAGACTGTATTGCTTATATGTATTACTACATTACTGTATTGCTTTCAAAACAGTACAAGTTCCGCAAATGATGTTTTGAAACAGTTGCTTTTGTTTGGAAAGAAAAGAAATTAATTATTGTATATACAGGGTGTCCATAATTAAACCACCCTACTTTAAACTTATCTAAATACGAAACTAATGATAAAAAAATTGTGAAATTTTGTGTCGGACATAATGAAGGAATGGGAATTTGTTTGAGCGAAAAAAGAATTAGTTCAAAATTTCGCCACCGTGAGGGCGTTTTTTAATAAATTGCAAAATTTATCCACCTCCCACTGAATACTAGGCCTGAGCTCTGTGAAAAAAATGGCGGCTGTCGTAGGTAGATTTTTTTTTTCAAAGTTTGTACGGTCCGTTCAATTTGAACACCAATAATTTTTTTAAGTTTTTACGATTTATTTTTTTCAGGGGGCGGTCTGTATATTTGTCTTATTTAATCTGAAAAAAAATAAAACGTAAAAACTTTTGAAAATGTTTAATTCGTTTAAAAAAAACCCTGGTGGCGAAATTTTGAACTAAATATTTTTTTCGCTCAAACTCCCATTTCTTGATTATGTCCGTCACAAAATTTCACAATTTTCTGACAATTAGCATCGTCTGTAGACAACTTTAAAGTAGGGTCGTTTAAAATTATGGATACCTTGTACTTGTCTTACAGTATTTTGAAATCCCATTATTGGCTAAATATGGGTCTATATTGAAAATACATTCAATGATTTTACAGTAATGGCTAAATAGTATGTTTACATGAGTTTTCAAGTAAAACCGATAAAAATGATAGCGCCATCTATAATATGTATTTTGAATAACTCGCTACAATATTATTCTTTTATATCTGTCTATCTATATATATATATAAAGCTAACGTATTTTTACGATATTTAAAAAAAATTGAAATCTTATTAATATCTTTTTAAGTTTGAGATCGTTAAAAAGGAAATGTTACAGTTTATTTTACTTTATGATTTTAAAATAATGTTTGACTTATTTATAGTAAGCTGTCAATATATTTTTTTAAAGATGTTTTAAAAGGAAGAAGTCTTTTTTAAATTTTAATATTTCTTAATCTATTCACTTTAACAGATTCACACATGAAATGTAAATGATATTTCAACAATAATAATGAAATTATTATAAAATTGAAGTTTATCTGTTTAATAAGCAATAAAGGAAATTAATTTTATTACCATGTAGTAATTATGTTTATTTGAATTTACAGTAGTTTATCAGACAAATATTTTAGAAAATTTGTAAAATTCATGTTTGAAAAAATATGTTGCTATTCTTGCAAAATTAAATAAATAAATAAATAAAAAATATTAAAAAAATTTAAATCATACAAAAAAGAAACAGTCATTACTCGTAATACATTCTTTCATACCTCTAATATTTTAAACAGTAAAATTTATCTTTAATAAATCATGAAACTAAAAAGCTAAATATTCAAAATTATAGGGGGAAAATGTGTAAAATATTCAGAATTGTATACCCAGTTGAAAAATATTATCTGTATGAAAATACATTCCTTGTTCAACATATTAGCCTTTTCTTTATAAAAGACTACTGAAATGAGTGTGAAGTCGTGGCGTAATCATTAAGGGGACTAATCTGTAAGAGTACGGATCCCTAGTTCGAATCCCGTCAGGGTAAGGGTTGTTGATTTAGAGTTTCAATTAAATTATGATTTTCTGACCTTGATGTAAACGTGTCCTTGAAAAGCGAAGTGTCAAATTCATAAATATGTAAGTTTCTCCTTGAAAAATTATTATATTTTGTCTTTGAGACGGAAACTTTTAAATACGGAAATATGAAAAAAAAAATGGAAAAATTTTGTGAAAAAACGGAATTTTTCTGGAATTTACAGCAATAGTACTGGGGTTTCGATTGCCAGTACAACTTCCGTATTTTAACGGATTTTTTTTTTTACAGTGTACTAACTGGGCAGATAGTCAATAAAAATTATTATTTGAGTGTTTTGCGCCGCTTGCATGAAGCAATTTAACGAAAATAGCATGAGATGAGGCGAGAAAACTCATGGGTTTTGCACAAGGATAATGCGCCTTCCCGAAGTGCAATTATTATTCGTGAATTTTTAAATATGCATTAAACAAATACGGCTTTGGCTCCGTATTCACCTGATTTGAACTATGTGACTTTTTCTAATTTCGAAATTTGAAATTGCTTCTTTGTGGTCACCATTTGGAAGCCATTAATTCAACAAAAGAAAATTCTCTACGAACTCTGAAGAGATTTCACGAAAACAACTATAAAAGATGTTTTGATGATTTTAAAAACCGTTGGCAAAAGTGCGAAGAACTCGGAGGAGATTACTTTGAAGACAATGAAATACATTTTGACTAATAATTTGTTGGCAAAAAATGCCGCCTCTATTTATGCAGTAGGCCACGCGCTCTAATATTTAGATACAATACAGTAATTTAATTAAATCTGGCCTATCTTAATATATCAAGCAATAAAATATTGTAGGTAAGTTTCTTACCTGTATATCTCCGCTGCAGCAATTCCTATTTGCGTTGTATGGCCGTTGTATCCATGTTGGTCATCTGGTTACGTAATGCTTTTATTTTATTTTCTGCTAAATCGTGAGAGAAAGATTTGTGTTAAAATAATTTCACGCATCATGAATCTCAATTAATGAGGCTAATTTCTGTAGTTATTATGTAACTTATATTTATTATTTTACAGTATATATGCTTTTATATATTATGACATTTAACGCTGCTAGTTTGGCAGCAAAATTTATTCTACATGTTTCTTAGTTGAACAACATACAGCATAATGAAAAAAGAGTTAATAATGTCTTTTAGTCCTTTACTTCAATCACGTGATCGCTTTCGTAACATCTGGAGGAAGCAGTCATATATTATTTGTTGATACAATTATTCTTCATTTTGGGATGAATAGAATTTAGATTTGAAGTTGCAACACATTTGATGATTACTTATTGATTTGTAGTTTAATTTATTTGGATAGGAATTAACAAACGTTATTGTTCGTGATGATTGTTTCAGTTTCCTGTTTTAGTGATTTATTACTGATCTGAGGATGGTTATATTTTCCTCACTCTTCCATAAGAACCTCAGATGGATAATATAGAAGTTGCATTAATTCTCTATGTTTTACCAGTTGAGGTTTTGGCAATGGTTTCGTTAGAGAATCGGCTATCATGTCTTGTGTCAGATAGTAACAAAGATCTAATAAACCATCTTCCTTCATTTGTTTTATTGCATGATATCGCAAATCAGTATGCTTCGTGCGTTTTGAGAACTTTTCGTTCTCCACCATTTTTATGCAACTTTGATTATCATCATAGTGCTATGGGTAATTTTTTATGTGTGTCTAAGTCTGCCAAGAGTTTTATTAACCAGGCAATTTCCTGGCCTGCACTAGCAGCTGAGACAAATTCAGCTTCTGCTGATGAGAAAGCAATACAGTTTTGTTTTTTGGTGTACCACTGTATGGGACTATTACCTAGCATGCATATATTGCCACTGGTCGATTTCCTCGTTTTGGTGTCTCCTGCCCAGTCAGCGTCAGCGAATCTGATAAATGTCGGTTCGTGCTGTGTATTAATTGGGAGCTTTAGTTCTTTAGTACAGATTAGGTAACTGATTACTCGTTTCACGCCATTCCAGTCTTTTGCTCGAGGTGTTTCGCACCTTCTACTCAATGTATTCACAGCGGCTGATATATCGGGGCGCGTAGCAGTTGTTATATACAATAGTGACCCGATCGCTTGTCGGAATTTTGTGTTGATAGCAATAAATTTTCTTCATTTTCTAATTTGTAAAAACCAGGATCCATTGGAGCGCTTACTGGTTTGGCATTTTCCAGATTAAGTTTTCTTGCGAGTTCTTCTATTTTTAATCTTTGATTCAATGTGTACCCATGTTTTGTTTTTCTTATTTCCATTCCTAAATAGTGTGCTACCTCGCCCAGGTCTTTCAACTCATATTCGTATTTTAATACTTTTATTATTGCTTCAATTGTATGATTTTCACCAGCTATCAAGATATTGTCCACGTAGACGATTACATAAGCGGAACTGTTGTTTTCTTTTCGCGTGTATGGACACGAGTCCACGGTGCTTTGTTGGAAGTTTAGTTTTTTTAGAGACTGATCGATTCGTTTGTGCCAAGTTCTGGCTGCCTGCTTGAGACCGTAGATTGAGTTTTTAAGTCTGCAGACTTTATTTCCTGAAATTTTCTCTATGTAGTCTTCCAGCTGCTTCATTTATACTTCTTCTTCTAGCTTGCCATAGAGAAAGGCTATATCAATGTCTACATGTCTCTACATTTAATTTGTGATATGCGGCTGCTGCCAAAAATGTTCTGATTGTTGTTTGTGAGACTACGGGGGCAAAAGTCTCGTCTAAAGTTTCGCCGTATTTTTTATTATAGCCTTTGGCTACCAGACGTGCTTTATATTTTTTAATGTTCCCGTAACTGTCTAATTTCTTTTTGAATGTCCACTTACAACCTATAGTTCTTTTGTAAGGTGGAGGATCCACTAAATCCCATGTGTTATGTTTTTTTAGCGAATTTATTTCCGCTTGTGTGGCTTTAAACCAATTTTCTTTTTCTGTTGTATTATTAATTTCTTGTATATCATTTCAAATGTAGGTTCTATCATATCATTATTTTTTACATAACAGACTTATCTGTCTGGTGGTACCCCCCTGTTTGATCTTTCAGACCTTCTGGGTTCATTGGTCGGTTGTTTGGACGCGGTTGGTTCTTTGACAGTGTTGTTTATCTCTGTTTCAATGTAGTGTAAGAACTTTACTAATTACCCCTAAAGACTATTTATTCACGAACTATTAATTCGGGAGGAGATCCCCCTAGGGTCTTCTGGACTTTCCCACGCTGAGAGAAATCTCATAAACTCATAGTTCATCTCTGAACAAAGCTATGGCGCCGTCGAGTCTGCAAATATGAATGGAACTGGCAGTAAAATTTCGTTCCGGCGCTAACTTAACATTCCATTGAATTGCACAGAGAGCAGGTGTTTCAGCCTTCCAGGAAGAGCGGTGTCAGCGACCGAGGAGGAGGAAAGGCATTTTCTCCTAGAGCGGCGAGCTTCAGCCTTCGAGAAATAGGCGGTGGCAACGGCTAAGAGGGAAAAAGACTAGTTTTCCCTAGGACCGGGAGTTTTCAGCCTTGGAGAGAGGCGAGGTGGCAACGCGGGAGGAAGAGAGAAGGAGTTGAGAAGTGAGAGAGCGAGGACGCTGGCGAGGAGGTCTTGCTGGACCTAGTGGTGAATGAGCGAAGCGAGGAGATGAAATAGATGGTCGTCCGATCAGTCTTTTCTCCGATTGAAGCACTATATCTGTGGAAGCAGCCCGTTGATGGAACTTTTTATCCTGTTAAAATGACGAGAAACCAAGACTAATATTATTTAAGTTGTATATACTCTTATTTATCCTAGATATCAATGTAAATAAAGGACTTAGATTTTAATAACTTACGCTACCATAGACTCTTGTCCAGTGATATCTAAGTCCCTACAGTAGTTTCGGTTATCATGTGAGTTCTCTATATCTTTACTTTCTTTTAGATTAATTTTGCTATTTTCTATGAATTTTGCTGTTCTGCCTATTACAATTTTGTTTTCTTTAGTGTATACGTGATATCCTTTTGAGTTGTTGTCGTATCCTACAAAAATCCCTTCCTGAGTTCTATCGTCCAATTTTCCTCGATGCTGTTTGTTCACGTATACATAAACTTTGCACTCGAATGTTCCCAAATAGTGTAAATTGGGTTTGCGATTAAACCATAGCTCAAATGGGGTTTTATTTGTTGATCATCTTGGTAAACGATTTTGTAAATGGTCCGCGGTGTTAATTGCATCTACCTAAAATTTTTGTGGTAGATCCGCTCCTCTGAGTAGGCTTGTGGTCATGTCTAATAGTGATCTATTTTTTCATTCCGCAACACCATTTTGGTTCAGACAATATGGCACAGTTAACTGGTGTTAAATGACCCCTTTTCTTAGATAATATTCTGTTTCTCTATTTTTGTACTCTCCCCCATTGTCAGATCTTATTGCTTTCGGATATTTCACGAACTGGTTTTGAACCACAGCTATGTAGTCAATTAATTTATCGCGTACCTCATCTTTATGTTTTATTAAGTATATTACAATAAATCTAGAGTAGTCGTCAATGAAAGTTACAAACGTTGTTTTACCACCTATTGTGTGGGTTCCTATTGCTTTGCACATGCCCATGTGCAATAGATTGAGTACTCTGCCTGTTTTGTTTTTATATGTTTTGGGATAGGGAGAATAGCTTGTTTTTTTTGTATACATGTTTCGCATGTTGTTCCGTAATTGCAATTATTTAGTTTTATGCCATAGGCTAAATCGTCTTTAACTATTTCCTTTATGGAATTATAATTTCGATGCCATAGGCGTTTGTGCCAAATTTCTAGGCAATCTTTATTTTTGCATTCGTGAGCTATGTTTACTATATTGGTTTCTGTATTTTCAAATAATTCAACCTTGTATGGGTTATTTTTCATTTTTGCCTCCAAGTAGATTTTTCCATTTCGGCATAGCGTACATTTATCTTTATCAAATAATAATTTATACATATTCTTTGTTGCTTTACTGATTAAAATTAAATTAGATTCTAGCTCATGTACATATAACACTTCCTTTAACGTAATTCTTTTTATTTCTCCATCGGATGTTTTTGTCCTGAATGTAGTTTCTCCGGTACCTTGCGAGTTTAATGTTTTTCCACTGGCAATGATAACGGTTGTTTTTTTTCGGTGTCATTTAATTTAGTAAACTCATCTTTATTGTTTAGGATATGTGAGGGAGGATGAACCAAAATCGATGATCCGTGTTTGTTTTCCTGCTTTGTCTTTTAGAAAGGCTACGTCGCTGCTTTGATCTGGTTTTGTTTCCGTTCGATAATATGTCTTATCTACTGATTCACGGTGAGTGTTTCCTATTTGGTTATCAAATTGTTGATAACACAACGGTGATGAGTAGTGTTTATTTTTGTATGTTTGTTGTTGTTTTTGTGTATTTGTGTGAGTGTTTCGATTTTTAGATGCCAACATTCTCTATATGTGTGTTTCCTCATTTTACAGTAGGTGCATTGTTTTTCCTTTTTGAAATTGTCATTTGGAAATCTTTTATGCGTTTCAATCGCTTTTGTGGAATTTTCAGCCTGGTCCACGTTTTTAACCCTTCTGTTGTACTTTTCTGTTAACCTGCTTTTAATAAATTAAGGTGTAAGCTCGGTCTCATTACGCGATTCAAGGGCGGAATTTAATGTATTATAACTCGGGGATAGCGAACACAGCAATAAATCTGAAAGATGTGAGTCGCTAATTGTTTCCTCGAATGCAGACAATTTATCGATTAATTCCAAAATATACGTTATGTGTTTAAATTACCTGGCTCCGTAAAGTTTTCTTAGCAAAAATAGTGTACTCGTTAAGGTGAATCTTTCATGTATCGTTTTAAGTGCGTTCCATGTTTCTCTGGCTGTATTAAGACCTTTAACGTGAACAATTTGGGAATCGTCAATTGCCAGATGAATTATCGTCCTACCTTTCTGTCTTTCTTCTGCCAATTGGTTGTGATCGGCGTTGGTATATCACCGGTAATTAGTTCGAATAATTCTTTTTTATCAATAAAATTTCCGTTTTGAATTTCCATGTGCTATAATTGCTTGTATTAAGTTTTTCTACCAACTGGATTTCTCTTGATGCGGACATTTTTACGAGTAATTTAAGTTTATATACCAAAGAGGAATTTCTTTTATTTTATCTCATATAAAAAAACTTATATATGTTTATTTTTCATTCAGTTCTCAACATTTCATAAGTACCATCAAAAATACACATTATTTATTTCATTACAATATTTCAATGCATTAACGTTCTATATGTTCAACAAATTTTTTTATTGTACACACTTGTTTGGCCAGTAGTTTTCTTTTCTTATACTATATTTCTTATACTAAATTTCATCAACACCTTTCCAGTCTTCATGATCAATATATGTTAGCAAAAAATGCCACCTCTATTTACGCAATAGGCCACGCGCATAATATTTAAATACAATTCAATAATTTAATTAAATCTGGTATATCTTAATACACCAAGCAATAAAATATTACAGGTAAGTTTGTTACCTGTATATCTCCGCTGCTGCTATTAGCGTTGTATGGCCGTTGTATCGGTGTTGGTTACTGGTGACGTAATGCTTTTATTTTATTTTCTGCTAAATCGTGAGAGAAAGATTTGTGTTAAAATAATTTCACACATCATGAATCTTAATTAATGAGCCTAATTTCTATAGTTATTATGTAACTTATATTAAGATTAAGTTTTACAGTATATATGCTTTTATGTATTATGAGATTTAACGCTGCTAGTTTGGAAGCAAAATTTATTCTACATGTTTCTTAGTTGAAGAACTACAGCATAATGAAAAAATACTTAATAATGTCTTTTAGTCCTTTACTTCAATCGCGCGATCGCTTTCGTAACATCTGGAGGAAACAGTCATATGTGATGTATTGATACAATTATTCTTCATTTTGGGATAAATAGAATTTAGATTTGAAGTGGCAACACATTTGATGATTACTTATTGATTTATAGTTTTATTCGGATAGGAATTCACAAACATTATTGTTTGTGATGATTAATGTTTCAATTTACTGTTTTGGTGATATATTGCTGATCTGAAGATGGTTATATTTTCATCATAATTTGATACCTTTTGTTTTATGCTTCCAAACTTGGTACCTCCATATATATATATATATATGTCTATCTGAATTTGTTATGCTGTAAACTCTTGTATTTTTTAATCTATTTGGATATGATTGAGCATGCGCATAGGACATACCAAAGTTTAGATTGAGTTTGTTAACCAGCTTCTTCCACCATCTTGTTTCAAAATGGCGGCCAATTAATTTTTTTTTTAATTTTTAAAAGTTCAAAAAGATGTACAAAAAATTAGAAAATCAAAAAGTTCTTTCATTTAAGTGTTTGACCTTAATACAAGATTGCCGGAGCATTTTTTGTTTCGCTTGATTGAGATAAAGCAGTTTGAAATTCTAGGGTGGCTGACATTTTGAAACAATTAGATTTTTGAAATGCGATAGCACTCTTATTTATTAAACAATTTGGATGTGACAGAATATTTGTACAGGATACAACAAGATCTCGACCGAGTAGAATGGCCAGCTTCATACGCAATGTTGTTTCAAAATGGCCGTCACTTAAGTAGTTTGTTGTCCAGCTTCATCTACCATCTTGTTTCGAAATAGAATTTAAAAATATATCATATTAAAGAAGATGCACAAAAATTGGGAAATATCAAAAGTTTTTACCCTTCAGTTTTTAACCTTAATACATGGATTACGGAGCATTTTTTGTTTTGCCTCTTCTACCTTAAAAAGTGGTTGAGATATAGGAATTTGAAATTCTTAAGTGGCTGATTTTTTCATAATGAGGTTTCATTTATGAGATTTAGAAAACGTGGTTTTTCACAAATTTACTTTAATTATTGCTACTCTCATATGCTTAATTAAAACTATTTAGTGGTATCCGCCAGGTTCAAATTTTCGCCAAACTTAGTGATACTCGGCAAAAGATAACCAAATTTGGTGACCAAAAATAAATCGCCACAATTGAAGCCAGACTGGTTAATGTGGCTAATTTGGAGAAATTCTCATTCAAACTCAGCATTGACGAAAACAGGGAATGAACCTTCTATAATCGAGTTCCACGCATTTTCGCTTCAAGTGATTGAGTAAAATTAGCTGAATTTTTTAAAACAAGGAATATGGAAGATAACTTTTATTTCTGGTACAGGCCGGACGGTCTGTTTCAACAAGTCATTAATAATAATAAAATAAATGTGATATAAATGTATTATATGCCTTGCACATATCTACAGGGTGATAGATGAGGTGAATAGTAGAATAGACAAGAGGAAAAAGGTATTATGCATAGCCTCCAACTTTCATGCTTCTCAGATGCCACTAAAATTTAATAGAAATTTTTCTCTTATTTAATAGTAGATTCCAGTGATTAAATAAGTCAAAGTTTACTATTAAATATTGGCTGTAACAAGAACGCATAAAATTTGGTTGCTATATGAGTACGTCACATTTTATTAATTTTTTTTTTTTTTTTTTATCAATGACGTAGAGGTCCGCACGTGCCGGAATTTCTAGGCCCGGGCCCCTTCCGGCTCTAACGAAAGCTATAACTTTACCCGGACCGTTTGTATTTTCGCAGTACACTGCCCGGTACGGCCCGTACAAAAATCAATGAAAACAGGCCCGGCCTCTGCAAAAATTAATTAATTCAGGCCCGCTCTAGCCAAACTCATTATATATTTTTTTTTTTAAATCCGATTTTCCTTAACATGCAATTAAGATTCTTTTAAAGAGTAACGCATACATATTTAGGGTAAAATTTTGCAGTATATTTTAAATTACTATGTGTCCCCCCCCCCCCCCCCCCAAAAAAAAAATAAATAAATAAAATAAATATAAGATAGCAACATTACTGATTACTTAGACTTTTAAACTTTTCAACATTCAAATAAAGATTAAGTACAAAAAATTAATGTAGTTTAGAATAAATAAACAAGTGGGTAAGTGTGATCGCAGATCGCACAGAAGGTTTCGTTTAATAAATTTTTTAAATCATTTAACTTAATAAATCAAAATTGTCAATTTATAATTATTAAAATTTGCATAAATGGCAGCAACATTGTTTTTAATTCAAAAATAAATTAAAAAAATAGTTTAATCAAATTAAAAATATTTAAATAAAATTATTTAAATAAAATTAAAAAATCCGAAATTTTTTTAATTCATCAATTTCAAAAATTTAGCGGAGGTATATAAAAAAATCCAATATTTTTAAAAGCAAAAAATTGTTTAAAACACATTTAAAAAGCTGAATTAATTCAGTAAAAATCCATATTTGTTCTTTCACTTTTCAAAAATTCACTAGATGGCACCCAAAAAGATCGTTAGTAACATATATTAAAATTTGAAAAAAAAACCCTTTTAATTCCTCAGAAATGGATATAGATAACTTGGAAAAATTGTCCATAAGAAGTGTATTATTTCAAAAATTGCCAGTAGATAACAACACCAAACAAAAAGGTCATGGGAATTAAACATTTATGCCTCTAACATAGAAAAGTGGACAGTTTTTAAAAGTTTAATTCTTTTCATTTAGGATTTTTCCTTCTTATTTTTTGTTGGGAGGAGAGGGGGGAGGGCGACACACAATAATTCGCAAATTTATTTTTAAAAAGAAATTCCGCTCAAATAATTACAAATTTAAGTTAAAAAAGTTTCTGTTTTTAAAATGTTTATTCTTTTTTCCTTTTAGGGTGG
This sequence comes from Maratus speciosus, assembly GCA_963932465.1. Lineage (NCBI taxonomy): Eukaryota > Metazoa > Arthropoda > Arachnida > Araneae > Salticidae > Maratus > Maratus speciosus. The sequence goes on along the minus strand of OZ010796.1, from coordinate 179,109,925 downwards.
GGGGGGGGGGGTTGGAGGAATACATAATACTTCGCAAATTTACTTTTTAATAGAAATTCCGCAAAAAATTACAAATTTAATTTTGAAAAATTTCAACTCAAATCGGCGGGATTTGAACTCGTAACCTTGTACATACGAACCCATTGATCTTACAAACTGGGCGATTACTTCTATGAATTGATTAGCTGGAATTAAGATTATGTAACGTCGCAGAAATGGTCGAATTCATAAAAACTCTAATAATATAAGAATTTTTTTTTTTTTTTTTTTTTTTTTTTTAGGATTTTGGGAAGGTACAGGGGTTATTCAGGTCTGTGTAAAAAAAATTCAAGTGTGTAACTTAAATGGTTTCCGAGTACGAGCCTGTGACGGACAGACGGACAAGCGAGACTATAAGGGTTTCATGACATGAACGAAACTCTAAAAAGAGATTTAATAACATCATAACTTTTGAAAATGTATAATAAAAAGTAGATTTTAAAAACATTTCTCCATAATTTTTCAAGCCTGTTCTCAAATCCAAATGAGCTACTTTGTGACTCATTGAAAGAGCAGGTTTTGAAGGGTTTTGATGATTACGTACCTCAAATATACAGACCAATCGTTATTGTAATAATGCGAGTATCTACTCATGTATACAAAGCAAATTATTTATTTATAGAATTTCCTAAAACTGCAAAAACAATAAATGACTTGTGATGTATTGTGGTCCATCAAGATTCTCGGTATAATAACAACATTGAAAAGATTTTTAGTTTAATCCATCCACAATTGCTTTATAGTTTTTCTTTTCTATTTGCATCGTTTTACAGATTTTAAGTGTGTTTTCCTACCTCATTAATTTGCCAAAACTATTATAATCTGGAGTCTGAAGCGTTTGTAAAATAAATAATATTGATGGATATTTTAATTAGCTTTTTTGTGGCTAGAACTTATTTATTTATTTTTTAAGTTTTTGTTATTCTTCTTTCCTAAAATGCATAATTCAACACAGATAGTATAATTACGGTCACCAATCTCTATAGTATAATATTTATGAAAAAGTGTTTAGAATACTCCCTACTTAATTAAAATTTCACAGTATAAAAAAATTATTCTGAGAAATATCCACTATTGTCTCGAGTGAAATGCGCCATTTTCAGAGAAAAATGAGAGAAATGAAAATATATGGAGAGAATAGAAAAAAGATAAATAAATTTTTGAACGCGGAACATTTTATATTCTGACTGACTGCAATGAAAAAAAAATAAAACCCTTTTCATTGAGTACATTCCTGAAAATTTTCGTGAGTAAACGGAAAATATACTTACTGCAAAGTTGCCGTCTAATCTCCGTTTTTTCACAAATCTTCTGTTTTGGTATTCCTCCATTTTTAAGATGAAAATTAATTTTCTGCTATTCAAAACGGGAAATTACCGTTTTTAGAAATAAAGGTGAGCATTGAGCAATGTTGAAAACATATATATAAAGAATAATTTCATATACTGGTGTATATTTACACGGAGCAGGTATTTGCATTGAATGTTAGTTCGTCCTTTTTTATAAGCTCGCCTTTCTCCGGATTCGAACCTCGGTACTCGGCATTAGTGGATGAATGCTCTGTTTTCTACACCTATAAGCCACCAGTGACTCAGAGGTCAAAACATTATTTACGAAATTTAGCTGAAATTTTTCCATTTTCTCACAATTGAAAAGAAACCTTTCCGTTTGTCTGCCTTGGACAGATCATATCCATTTTAACACTCAGGCAGTAAAGATGAAACTGAAATTTACCGTTTATTCTAGGTAAATTTACGACTTCAACTCAAAATAGGAAGTTTCCGTTAAAAGACAAAAGTTTCACATAAAATCACATGTATATATAAGGATTTTTTTTTTTTTTTTACAGTATAGACATTCTTTATAAATATGGACTTCATTAACTTTTTCGATATTAACTACTAATTATAAATATAATAAAATGTTCACTATCTTAAACTCAGTCAGAACTTTCTCCATGATAAACATAATACCGAAATACCTGCACTTTCTAACGAAATCTCGTGAAAAAATTGAATCTTTTAAATTTCTTTATATATATATACTCCTATATATACACTCTGTAAAAAACGGACTAAAATACGAAAATTGTACTGGCAATCGAGACGCCAGTACTGTTTCCGTAATTTAACTGTAATTTTCCCCCGTAAATTACAGAAAAATTTCCGTTTTTCTGTAATTTACGGGGGAAATTTTCCGTTAAAATACGAAAATAATACTGGCGTCTCGATTGCCAGTACAATTTCCGTATTTTAGTCCTTTTTTTTTTACAGCGTATAATTGATTAAAATTGTCGCCCTTTATTGCAGTTAGCAATTTTTATTAAAACTAAATTTAAATATGTAATTTGGCGCAAAGTACTCCGACTATGATGAAAAGAAAAACATTGCCAGTCAACAGAGATTTTCGCAGTGCAAATTGGATATTTCCGTAATTTTTGAAAACGCGGGTGGAATTTGTGTTCGTTGTATCAAAAATTTTCTCAAAACATAATAAGTGTTAATTTTTATTGATTATTCCATAATGTCTTGTGGATATTTGTTAGTACACTATATGGCCAAAGGTGACCGGCCACTTGCGATTTTAGACGTTTTATTAAATATCTAGAAAAATGTATCAGGAATTAACCTGAAACTGCAAGTGTGTAAACAGTATAGTAATGGTCATATATTTGCGCGAAGATTTTTTCCCGAAACCAAATACGGGACCTTCAACAAATTGAAAAAAAAAAACGAATATCTTTTGGATAACCATGTAAAAACTAATGTAGCAAATGCGTTCAAACTCGAGATTATTAATAAGTGTCTTAAATTGTAATATGCTGTGTTCATTTTTATGAGAATAACATGTATACTCGTAGAGAAATTAAGGTTTTTACAAAAACAGTCCCAACTTTCGCAAAGTTTTTTGCTTATAATTTGCAGAGTTTTTAATATAAAAAAGTTCTTTTCTGAAAATGTGACAAACAACATTGTACATAGCTGCAATCAGAATTCAAAAATAATAAAAAATGGATGAAAAGTGTGCAGGATGACTAAAAAATGTTTCACTGTACATGCGCGAATGCAATCAAAATATAATATGCACAATGTATTAGATAAGTATATAGAGCAACTTTTGTGAAAGTCTCAAAGTCATAGCTTGAAAATTCGGAAAATTATCGTCGATAGAATAAGCTAGAAATCCGTTGTTCCTAAATGTATCAAATATCTGTTGATTAGTGCCAAGATAGCGTACACAATATTGCACGTACTAGTATATTTGGATACAATCTCTCATCTTTTTGCTTCCTTTTGGGAACTACGGATTTCGAGCTTATTCTATCGAAGATAATTTTCAGAATTTTCAATCTATGATTTTGTAACTTTCTCAAATGTTGCTCTATATACTTAGCTAATACCTTATACCCATATTTTGATTGAATTCGCTCATGCGCAGTGAAACATTTTTTAGTAAACCTGCTCATTTTTTATCCAATTTTTATTATTTTTCAATTCTGATTGCAGAGTGTTGTGTACAATGTTGTTTGTCATATTTTCAGAAAATAACTTTTTTTTATATTAAGAACTCTGCAAATTATAAGCAAAAAAACTTGGCGAAATTTGGGACTGTTTTTATAAAAACCTTAATTTCTCTATGAGAATACATGCTATCCTCATAAAAATGAACACAGTATTTAACATTATTACATTATTATTTGCTTTTTTTTCAAATAAGCCACTTATTAATAATCTCGAGTTTGAACGCTTTTGCTACATTAGTTTTCACAGTGTTATCCAAATTATATTCGTACTTTTTCAGTTTGTTGTCGGTCCCCTATGGGGTTTTGGGAAAAAATCTTCGCGGAAATATATGACCTATACTATACTGTTTGCACACTTGCAGTTTCTGGTTAATGCCTCATGTATTTTTCTAGATATTTAACAAAACATCTAAAATCGCAAGTGACCGGTCACCTTTGGCCATATAGTGTATTCGAACTTGCAAAGTATTTATAAATCCAAAGTTTTATCTCTTTCGAGTATTAGTGAATTTTCTCAAGATGCTGCACCTCTTTGAGCACCTTTGCATCTGTTTGCTGTGCTCACAAAGGAGTACATTGTATAATTTTCACAAAGTTTTAACAAAGTTATTTTCCCACAATAAGTTTTCATGAAGTTCATTTACACACAAGGTTTTCCTGCTATTAAATGGTCAATTTTTATCAGTATATTCATATTAAATTACGTTAGTTTAATTTCTTATTTTGTGTTTTTTTTTGGAGGGGAGGGAAGGGTGATTTCTTAATGAAATATTCGAGAGTATTTTTTGCTTTATTTACATATTGTCTACAAATAAAACGTCGTTAGCTCTTCGGAATTCACGCCTAAAGCTTTGTCTGTCATTGTCTGTTCATAGACTGTCATGGAAGTTCACTATGTTATCCACCAGTCGTTAATCATTCAGTGATTGGTCCACAGAATGTTTTTTGGTCCTGATTTACAATGTTACACATATATTGTTGGATTTTTTTAATTTAAAATTTTATACATCATGCATGTTAGACTGTTTTAAATTTTAAACTTTGTTCTATATTGTTTCCTGTATCTTTATTGATTTTATACAAATTTTTATTTAATTCAATAATTTCTTGTGAGAGTAATGGCAATATTTTTACTTTTTCTAAATGTTTACAACATAGTTATTCTCATGATAATTAAGTTTTAAAACATGTCATAAATTTTCTTTTCTTTTACATTTTTCCCTCATTGTTCCAGTCACCATGATACAATTTGTATACGATAAATTCTTTAATTTGTAAAAAAAGGAAAAGAAAAAAAGAAAATGAACTTCATACCATGGGGTTTATATTTTACCTATCAACACTATATTATAAAGTCGAAATTATATAGTGGTGCAGGAATTATATGATTTACACAACTTAAGCATACCTCTGAGGGATGCGCTATTGATGCATTTCAGAATGAAAGATAGTGATCATCCACAAATTATACGTTATTAAAAGTCGATTTAAAACAGTGCCTCTCATTTTTGAAAAAAAATATCAGCGTATCGATTTTACGTTAAATGTGCTTTAGATATATGCTGGAGAGCTGAACGGATTGAAATTTCTAGGCACGGAGCCGACCCGATTCATGGAAAAAAGTTCAGCCCGGCCCGGTATAAAAGCTGAAAGTTCGGCCCGAGACCGGCCCGGCACACAAAAATTAAAATCTAGGCCCGAACCTACTGAATTTCTACAAAAACATGGATTTTTACGTCAGAATGGTTAAAAATTGTTTCGAATAAGAAGTTTTGATGAAAAATACTTATTTTAGCTTTTTTTCATGTTTATAATGTTCATTTTTAAAGAAGCACCTTAGGCTGTGATATTAATTTTTTAATAAAACTTTTAGTATGTAATTGTCCAAGTTATTTTTAATATCGTTAATCCATTTTCCATGTATTTGAGTGTTGTGAATAACAATAGGCCCTAGGTCGGGAATAGTATCTGGCCCAATTACCGAGTTGGGCCAGCAAAATGAAGGCAAACTTTCAGACGGGCCATCAGAATAAAAACATTTTTTTAACGGACGGAGTCGAGCCTATAAAAAATCTGAAGTTGTGAAGGCTAAAATTATGTAAAAGCTCGAAATCAGCTTATTAGAAAAATCCTTGTTTAAATCAACTGAGACATTTAAACAGTACAGAAAGAAGGTGGAAATTGCAAAATTTAAACTAAATCAGAAGTTTAAGATACAAGAAGGAGTTACTTACTCACCTGCGAGCTTTTAAAAGGCATTTAAACATTATTTTAGGAAGCAACCTTTGCTTAAAACTTGAAATGCATTTTTCTGCGTGATGGGTTTTTCTCATCATTCCCTGTCTATAAATTGCTAAAAGTCAAGCATCTTTAAAAATAATTGGTTCAAACTTGGAACATGTCTTTTTCGAATATTTTACATTATTTTGTTTCGGCAAATTTGAAAATAATATATTTACTTCTGAAAACATGATTTAAAAAAAAATAAGTTACATCATTTTTTTAAAAATATTTTTAATTTTGTTAAATTAATATTTAAAAAAAAAATGCTAAAATTGAAACTTACATTTTTCTCTTTATTAATTTTTTTTTTAATTTGACAAATGGTATTTCGAGTTATAACGATTTTAAATTACCCCACTTAAAAAAAATTATTTAATTAAAAAAATATTTTTTTAACTGTATGAGAAATTTTAGGATGTGATTTTGTTTACAAATTACTGCGTTAACTATAAAAAAAAAAAAAAAAAAAAAAAAAAAATTCTAATTTCTAATTGAATAAATAAATGTTTCCCGGATCCCTTAAATGAACATTGCTTCTTGAATTACAGGCGTTACAATTTACGTTTATTCGCTTAAAGCCTGACGAATTATTTAAAAGGGCATATCTCTGTGAGTTCTTCCGAGTTGCCCACGATTCCGAAAAGCGTTCTTTATCTTTAGAAAACTGAAAAACTAATGTGTATATTTTTTAATTTATTGACGCATTTATAAAAACAATGTTTCTTTTGTTGCTGCTGATAATGCTTATAAATGCTTCCGGTATGCCCGGTAAATGCTTCCGGGTAGTTTTTGTAATAAGCCGGGAGGCGGTGGCAGCTCAGACAATCACCTCATCGAGTTCACGGCTGAAATTCCAGAATTAGTAAAAACTCGATTAGCATATTAAAACGCAATTGGTCTGCCAAGTCATATCTTGGCGGAAAACACCTAAAAATCCAATTTTAGTGGTTGACTCGTAGATTTACTAATGTGTTTTCCTGCACGCAAATGAATGAAAACATGGACGACTGGGAGCAGGAAAACATAATAGTAAACCTACGAGTCAAGCACTAAAATTGGGTTTTCAGGTGTTTCCCAACCAAGATAGGACTTGGCAGACCGATTGCACTTTAATAAGCGAATCGAGTTTTAAATAATTCTGGAATTTCATCCATGAACTCGATGGGGTGTGTTCTGGTGCATCCCGGTCCATAATGTACCAATCAGTCTTCCCAAATCAGATTATTGGTTTTACAATACTGCCAAATCTCAATTAAACATTTTCAGCTGTATAATTCAATTTACACATGCAGGAGTAGAAAAATTTTATTAATTTTAATGTTAGTGTTAAATATGTTAATTTATCATGCCGGGCCAATAACATATTTTGTGATCTGGGCCGAGCCCGGGCCAAATTTTTGGCTTTTATATCGGGTCGGGCCGGCCTCGGCTAGGCAAATACATTTTTTGTACGTATCGGGTCGGACCCGGTCCTTAATATTTCGGCCCACGCAAACCCCTACATTCTGAACCCGATTACCAAAATTTTAGGCATAATTAAGAAAATATTTTTGGCCTTACTCTTAGATTATTACACTTTTACAGGACATTTATAGCAGTGGTGTAGTCGTGGGAAAAAAAGTGGGGGGACGCTAATGGTTTCGAACATTAGGGTCTGTATCACACATAGGGCAAACTTTATTTTGAATCTTGCTTTTCATTTTCAATTGCAGAGAAAAGTAATTGAAAAATTAAATTTGAATTTAAAATTAAATTTAAATTTAAAAATAAAATTTAAATTATTTAATTATTTTCTTTATCTGTTAGACACTAAATGGCTTGCTATAGAATTCAAAAATTTAAAACTTTATTTCATGACTGAAAAGTTTTGAAATAGAATTCGTAATTCAGTAACACTTATTCAACAACGAAATTTTTATTAGGATTTGTTTTACATTATTTATTTTGGAAATAGTTATAAAATAACTGTTTTCCACTGACAGCATTGAAAATTACTGCATTTTTACTTTATGGTCAGATGTAGTGAAAGAAATTTACTGTAATTGTGGAAAAGAAAAATAAGACTGTGAAATTTTGGTATATCTTTACTTTTTGAAGCCCCTGAATCCATTTAGCCTATTTTTACAACAGTTCTCTCCCTCATAGCATGCATGGTCACAGTGACGTCGTTGTGACGTCACTGTGAGTCACTGTGGTCACGTCACATCTGTGACCGAAATGCCACCACTCAGTGATGTCACATTGTGAATGAGATGTGAACTTCTTAGAAAACTTTAAAAAATTACAAAAAGTCTTCAAAACATGTTGTTACTGTAAAATTTTATTTCTCTGGCAATAAAAAAGAATTGTTATGTCACTGCATGTAACGTAGGTCACGACACACTCACAAAAAAAATTGTAATAAATTGTAAAAAATTGTAACCCATATTGTAAGTCACAGTGTGAGAAAAATATGAACTTCAAAAATCTTTGAAAATGAAGAGAAATGTTTTAAAAAGGCCCGCGTTACAGCGGCATAAGGAATGAAAATATATTAGTGGGTAGCAAGTAGTAAATTCAGACACGAAAAGATGGTGGGGGGGGGGGGGGGGGGGGTATATAAAGGAAAATGCACGGTACAAGTATCAACAAACTAGATTTCCATGCTATATTTTATCAATTTGATATCTAAGAGTGTGAAATTATACTTTTTTCCTGATTTCAATTTTATCTAGTATTGCAATTTAATATAATAATCCTTCTCTTATTCTTATTATTATAAAAGTGTTTCTCGGAAAAATGGTACGTGCTGGAGCAATTTGGATAACATATTTAGAATTAGGAATATTAAATATATACACTTTACATATTTAGTTTGCAGGAAGGAAAACTTTTAATTTATTTTTACCGACCACTGGTATTCGAAACACTTTTGTGGCTTCAAACTAAAAAATTTCTATTATAGTTAAGTCTGCAGCTTTTAATGAGCACGTAGAAAGAGTCTTCAGAGTTTAGTCATACATACATTTCTTGCTTTATAATTTGCATTCAAGTCATATTTTTTCCTGTTAGTGTACCTATTTTAAGTAACTATTTTTAAAAAAAATTCTACTTCTTTCAGACTTTTAAAATAAAATTAGCATTTTCCGAATAAATAAAAATAATACAAAATTTATGCAAAACCCATGATATAATTTATTATTCGAATTTCAAATTTGTGTTTTAGAGATATGACTCTAAAAAAAAAGTTATTTTACGAATTATTTTATTTTACAGGAAATTAACATGAAAAGAATGACGATTGACAAAGAATTTTTTTTTATCCTCGATATTTATTTATATCTTTTTTATTTTTTAGGAAGATATTTTGTATTTGTGTGAAACAATCTTTACTTAGAAAAAGGGAGGGGGGGGGGGGTTAAAACTGATAAAAAGAAAAGGTAAAATACATTGGAAAATTCTTCAAATACAAAAATTTAAATACAGACAGTCTCATAAAATGATTGCACATATAAGTTCCATATCTGTTTATATAAAAGGAAATAAACTCACACCTGCCCCAAATCGTCTGCCACGATACCGCAGGGTAAACAGAGAACTTTTTGTTCTAACAGATGCGGTAAGTTACTAGTCTAAAATGTAAGCTTTTGCGTGTGCTTTTTTTAATGGAAGAAAAAGATGTCGCCATTTTCGGATACACACGGATATTAATAATTAATTTATGGAGCTCAAAAAGTAAGTCTTATTTAATTTAAATTGATTGTTCCTGTTTTGTATATTTGGTGAGATGAGTTAAATAGTTTTATATTATACCTATAGAAAGAGACTGTTCTGGGATTGTTTTTCAGATTAGAATTTAACATTATACTGAATGGGAAATGCCGTTTTACATACTATAGTAGTGAAACTTTTGAAAGACTTTTTTTCATTGCTAATAATATTTTAAATTATTATTTAAAATCCTAAATCTTCATATCAATGTTTTCAGATTTAACATTTGCCAAAGTTATAAAATAATAGGAATTCCTTGTAACATATGGAGAGATTTTTGAGAAATTGTTAAATCTAATAATACATTTAATTCATCTATTGTACTTTGTTGTTGTTTAATAGTACAATTATAAATACTAATTATATAGTGTTTTTCAAATTGGTATATTTATTTTTTTAAATTGTATGTAAGCACGTTTTTGCTGTTCGTGATTTTAATCAAACATTTAATTGTAGACATTCAGAATCAGTTATTAAATTTTCTTCGATTGTAAACTCATTTTCTACGTTTTCGATACACGTTCGATACTTCGTATTAAAAAATAAAATATGACAATTAAGCATTGAAATAAAGTGTTTTTCATGCCTGATAACAAGTTTATAGATTAAACTGCTTTACTATACTTTTTAAAATTTGATATTTATAATATTTATAAAAAAATATTTATAATTTATGATATTTATAAAAGTTGATATTGTACTGTTCATTAGCGATAATTGCTGGAAATGCATTTTTAATTATAATATGCGCTTTTATGATCCACTATATTTATGCATAGTATATGGTGTATATAAAAGCTATAATTCATATACAAGGCTACACAAAAGTATACGTAAGAGTTAAGGGGTATGGGCGCAAATTGCTTAAAGGTGTTTTTTAGATGAGTTATGGATTTTTATGTTGAACTGCATTTAATTTACTAAGAAATGTTTGTAGAATATGGATAAAATGATACACAGGGTCACGCAAGGAAATGGATATATGGCCGTCTATAAATTATAATTTCTGGAAATGTGATTTCAGCAGTTTTAAGAGTGTTTTAATTTGAATTAAATTTTAACTAAATAGTGGCGTGTAATAAAGATTCTAGGTAAACTACAGGGTTGTACAAAAGTATTCAAGTATGTTTTTATATATCAGTATAAATTTTTAATGAGAATTTCAACCTGTTATGCATTTTCTTGCTAAACTAAATTTTCACATTATATACTAGTATATATCAACCTACAGATTAAATACAGGGCTATTCAAAAGAATTGGAAAACATATTTGGCTATGAACGGTAACTGCTGAAATCAGTTTTTCAAATGTTTTATGCGTTTTCTAAAATATTTGCTTAGTTATCTTATTTACGTTATTTCCTTAAATTACGATGTCTAGTTAAAGCATTCAGGAAGCGTTGGAAAGTGCTTTATAATCTATGCTTAACGCATGATTTTTCTTACTTGTTTTTTCTATTTCCCAGATCAGTCATTTCCTATAAATCATACCAAATCTATTTAGCTCATATTAACAAAATACAATATACACGGGAATAAAAAATTTAAATAAATATGGCTTATCTTATTCTTCTTTAAATAGGAAATGTATTAATATCCGTTAGACTCCATGTTCGTATTTAATAAAATAATAACAAATCACAACACACAAAACATTCTTAATATAAAGCTTGAACTCAAGATCAAGCTTAGAACTTAATAAAAAAGGGTGCCAGTTGATAAGCATGGTTTTTTTCAGTGTAAAAATTAAAAGTATTTTAGAAGAATAGGACTCCAAAATAGCGATACATTGCTAAAAAGTACGGTAGAAAGATAATATTGTATATTTCAAACAAAACTTTATTTTAAAATTCATCACAGTGTTTATAACAAGAATCATCACAGTATTAATGCTTGGAAATTTTTCCAGAGAGAAACATTCGCCTTGCAAACAATATTTCAAATGGAAATCAAATTTCAAATTGATTGCTTAAAAGGCGCAAAAGCCAACATAGTGAAAAAAATTCCATAACGGTACTTGAATCCGGGCCAACAGTATAGCGCACTGACATTCTACTGACTAAACCATATGGAACGAGACCCAGCCTGGAAAATTTCTTACTAGTACATGTTGGCAAGGCTACAAACGCAGCACAAGATGGAATATTTATCATGAGCCACCGACATGGGGCAAACACGAAACTTAATTAAATCCAGCAGCGATTCAAACTATATGAATACTTGGAAAATTTTCCAGAGAGAAACATTCGCCTTGCATACAATATTTCAAATGAAAATCAAATTTCAAATTAAAATTGCATTTTAAGCAATTAATTTGAAATTTGATTTTTATTTGAAATATTGTATGCAAGGCGAATGGTTCTCTATGGAAAAATTTCCAAGTATTTATATAGTTTGAATCGACGCTGGATTTAATTAAGTTTCGTGTTTACCCGATGTTGGCGGCTCACGATAAATATTCCATCTTGTGCTGCGTTTGTAGCCTTGCCAACATGTACTAGTAAGAAATTTTCCAGGCTGGGTCTCGTTCCATGTGGTTTAGTCGGTAGAATGTCAGTGCGCTACACTGATGGCCCGGATTCGAGTCCCGGCTTGGAATCTTTTTCTCTATGTTGGCCTTTGCCCTTTTAAGCAATTAATTTGAAATTTGATTTTCATTTGAAATCATCACATTGTTTATCGCAAGTTCGTCACAAATGACACATATTTCACAAATTAGTCACAGTGTGACGTCAAAGCATTGTCGCTGTCGTCACAGGTTAGTCACAAAGTTAATGCCAAAATAGTCACAAATGACACACTATTCACAAATTTGTCACACCGTGACTTCACAGAGTGGTCACAATGTGACGTCACAAACGACCTCTAAAACGGCCATAACGACCTCGCATTCTAGTCACTATGACGTCACATCGACGTCACGTGACGTCACATCGACGGTCACAAAATCACAGTGTGACTTCACAACGACGTCGCCGTGACGTCACCATGCCTTACGGGCTATGTATGTGCGTATACATGTGTGCATGTTGGTATTTCCTTTCAGACTCCTAAAGTCTTTTTTTCTTCATGTGTGTTTGAACATGATGGCGTACAAACGGTCTTTTCGATTGGGCTGAAATTTTGAATGAGTGTTATACATGATGAATAGACTATTTAATATTCTGAGATTATATGTCACTGTTCAAACTCTAATTTAGGAGAAATTCGACACGTTTTTCGATTCTAGGTAATTTTTAAACCATGTTTTGTCCAGTAGTAACAAATAAGTACTGTTTACGTGAGACAAAATATCAAAAGTGTGGCCAAGGCCGAAGATCGATAAATAATGCTTTTTATTGGTCCGAAGAATACGTTTAGTACACAATGATGAGAGGGGAAATAGATAAATATCATTCCACATAACATTTTCAAAAATTGCGTTTCATCAAGATTTCTTTAAAAAAATCTTGAAATAGAAACTTTAAATTAGTAACTATAGATTACTTCTAATGTGTAAATGCAATACATACTTGATTTTTTTCGCAAAAATTAGAATTTTAACGGTGTGAAATGTGGAAAGAACATTCTAAAATTTCAGTTTCCTCATGGTTTCTCAAGAAACTTAAAACATGGCCTTTGTGTATTTTCAGGACTTATATGCTCACTTGAAACGTTTTTTTTTTTATTATTATTAAAATTTTAATACCATAAATTGAATGGAAAGTCCCAGATAAATCGTCTCATTGCGATTTATCTGAAGCTGTTTTTTACAAGAAACTTGAAAATAAAGATAGTGGTAACTATTAACATGTAGATGCTCACGAAGTACGGCTTTTTAAATTTTTGAAAATTTAAGTGATGAAATGAGCTGAAAAGCTTCTAACGTTGCTATTCTTCTGAAACTATCAGAGCTAGAAACTTTAAATTTGACATAGTTATTTTTAACGCGTAGTTATTCTGGTTGAAAGAATGAAATAGGATTGAAATTTGAATGCGGGAATCGGCGCAATGAGTGTTACCATATTGTTAACAAGAATAAAATCTACTCTAATTATAAATTTATTTGAATTGATGGCATTCAAAAAAGGGATTAAAGAGTCGAGCAGAAATTTTTAAAAGATAGTTTTTTGAAGTAGAGTTTCTATACCAAATAACAATTATATTTGTACCAGGTGAGTTATTTAAGAAGCACTTTCCTAATAAATTAGTTTTCAAGTTAATAAAAAAAGTGTTTCAAATCAATTTTAATTAAATATTTAAATAAAAGTGAAAACTTTTTTTAAAACAACAGCAATATATTTAATTTTGACAGTTTAATAATATGCATTACTTTTCCTCTCTCAGAGAACTTTTCAGAAATGCTTGCTCTCGTAAAAGTTCTCGACTCTTTATACTTTTCTAGTTTTCGCGTCAGTAGCCATTCTATGATTTTCCATTTTCCAAATTTTGAGGAAGCCTGTGGTTATTTAGCTTAGAGTAAGTAGTTTTTAAAGATTTTGTTGAAGCAAAAATAAAAAATTTCTAACTGACAAATTTTCAATAGAAGAGTCGTCTAAAAGTTTAAAAAAAAATTTGAATGCAATTTTTTTTTAATTAGTGAGAATATTATTTCGCTGTCATAATATTTCAATATTATTTTATTATCTTATTTTAAGCATCTTTATAATCTACATTGCTTAGTTATCTCCAAAAGATAACAAATTAAAGAGTCAATCTTTATGGTTGTCAATCTTTATGGCACACCCTGTATACCGGCCAATATATTAATTGTTCACAAATGTTTGTAAAATTAATTTTAGAGCAATAATGTGTGATGGAAAAGTATGTGTAGCCTTTTTTACCACAAATAAAATTTCGTTTAGTTTAAACAAACGTCAGGCAATAATTGCTTATAACTGATAGAGTATTCATTTGAATTATTTTGAGTAACCATATATTAGGGGTGCACAACCTTTTTAAGAGAAGGGCCACTTACAAAAATGTCTGGGTTTTCGAGGGCCACATTACTAACACAGAGAAAATTCTATTTCGGGAGGGGGGGGGGGGGAGGTGATCTGTGGCATTTAAAAAACATGGTTTCATAGGGGTGCAGGTTTATTCCTATGATTAACTGACTGGCGAAATTTGTCAATTTTTTCCGGTATGGCGAATTGTAAAAATTCGCGACTTTTCTCGCGATAAACTGCCGAAACTCGCTATTTTACCGTAGCCGATTGACAAAATTCCCAATTTTTCCGCGCTCGATCGAAAGAACTCGCGATTTTTTCGCACCCGATCGACAGAATTCGCGTTTTCTTCTAGCCCGATCGACAGAATTCGCGTTTTTTTTCGCCCACGATCGACGAAACTCGTGATTTTTCCGCGCCCGATCGACGAAACTCGCGATTTTTCCACGCCCGATTTACGAAACTCTCAACTCTTAACTGACTGAGGAAATTTGAAATTTTCCCGCGTCAAATTGGCAAAATTCGCGACTTTTTCTCGCGATTTCCCCCTGCTCTGATCAACAAAATTTGCAACTTTTCCGTGCGCGATCGATGAAACACGCGATTTTTCCTCTCCCGATGGATGAAACTAGCCACTGACGAAATTAGGAACTCGGAAATTTCCTATATTGATACAAATGGTGTTGGCCGGGCGATTTATAAAATTCGCGATTTTTAACTGACTGACGAAATTTATAATTGTTTTCCGCGACAAACTGACGAAATTCATGATTTTTTCATGCAACCTATCGTCTGCGATTTTTGCCAATTATAAATTGGCGAAATTCACGGGCCACAAGTTAACCCATCGCGGGCCACTTTTTGCCCGCGGGCCACACGTTCTGCATCCCTACCATATATAGAAATTAATAATTATATGCGCATCACATAACAAATTAAAATTTAAACCAGCTGCAAAACGCATTTAAATAAATATCCGACCATAGATAAAAGTGTATTTGAATTTTTTTGTGTGTGACTATGTATACAAATATCATTTACATACCTAATTAATGTTTTGTTCAGCATAACGTAAAAAATAATACATAAAATGCATAATGCAGAGCTCCCAAATGATGCCCTTTCACCCCTAAAGTTCCCGTTTTAGAAAAAAGTCCCCTTTGGTCCATTTCATCCTTTTTCGGTGACTGAAAAAAAAAAAAAATCAAAAAATTTACTAATGTGGTAAAATCGCCTCAAAATGTAAAAAATTCTAAAAATCGTAGGAGACAAAATTTACTATAGAAGGCTTGTATAATATAGAATGGCAACAGAAATTATTTTATGAATGTCAAAAAATCGCCACGGAAGGCAGAAAAATGTTAAACTCAATGAAAATCGCATTAAAAATTACTAAAAATTCAGAGGATAAAATTTACTACATTAAACTATCAGAAGATTGAAACCGAATGACAAAAAATCGCCGCAAAACACAAAAATTCTATAAAAAAATTCAAAAATCATTATATGAATTCGAGACAAATTTATTGAAAAGAGGACAAAATATATTAAACTAAGATTGGAACAGGCAAAAAAACTCTAAAAATTGCATAAAAAATTGCGAAAGATTCAAAAATCGCTGTGCGAATTCCGAATAAACTTTAATGAAGAGAGTACAACATTTACTACAATGGGACTAAAAAATTAAAAAAATTAAAACCTTTTACTAATGTGGAAAAATCACTGCGAAATGTATAAAAATCGCTAAACATAAAAATCACAAAAGACAACATTTACTAAAGTAGGCTACTAACATTGTCACCGGAATTCTTTCAGAAATGTGAAAAAAATCGTCGCGGAATGAAAAAAAAAAAAAAAGTAAAAATTACAATCTGAGGACAATCGCGAAATGACAAAATCTATTACATAGGGCTAAGGGTGAAACCAAATTCCTTTTTCGAATGTCATAAAATTAAAACGAAACGCGAAAAAAAAGCAAAAATTTGCCAAAAATAAATCGCTGTACAAATTCTGAATAAACTTTATTGAAAAAGTTGAAAAGTGGACAAAATTTACTACTATTGGAGTAAAAAATTGAAACTGAATTCCTTTTATTAATATGGAAAAAAAATCACCGTGAACGGTAAAGGAAAAAAAAAAGCTAAAAATCTAAAAAAAAAAATTAAATAAAAAAACCGAAAACTGGCTTCGAAGTGCATAATTTTAGACATAGATGTACCTTGTTTCCATCTTTTAGCTGTATATGCAGCTGTCTTTTCAGCACATAGACCACACAGATTAACCTCTATCTTTACTATTATAGATTTAGATTTGCTTTCGATTGTGATGTAGAAGCATATCCCTCTATTAAAGGAAATCTTAATTAAAATTTATTCTTCTTTTTGTTATTCTTCTTAAATATATTTTTATCAAAAGAAAGAATTGGAATCTTTTTGATGGATTTACATGTTTTAGGTTGACCTGAATATGATTTTACAATTTTTTTTTTCTCTCTGTATATGATACATATTTCGTAGCCACTCTATTCCAAAAACTAAAGCATAGAATTTCATCAAATATCATATTTAATTAGACCTTAGCACATACAAGTGATAATCAGGTTTTGATGTATATGGCCCAACAGGTGGCATTACTGTGCTGCATTTTTCACAATTTGCATATCTATATCTCAACATCTCTGGTATGAAATTTCACCCAATTTCACATTCACTTAACGCTTGGCATAAATTGATGCTGATTAGATTTTGATGTATTTCGACCAACAGGTGGTGCTACTGTGTTACATTTTTAACAATTTCCGTGATAGCCAGATCTCGGCATGTTTGGGATGGAATTTCATTAAATTTAATATGTAAGATGATTATGAATAACTGTTGATTCAATATTGGTTTTGGTCACCCCCTAGGGTGCGTTGCCATACTATGCTTTTTCTGATTAACATCATAGCTTATCTCCGTTTTGTGTAGAAAGGAACTAAAATTTAAATTCAAAATTTTAATGTTTAAGGTTAATAATTAACAATATATATGTTAAACTAATTAAAAATTTTAATACTCAACAATTTGAATTAAAAGTTCATGCTATTTTAAGAACAATTATGAAGGTCAGTGCTCAATATTGAGCACTTTCTATCTTCCTGCAGAACAATATTTAAGCATGCTTAAATAAAGCTGTGTGCATTGCTTAATGACTATCTTTATAAAGATAACGAAGTAACATATTTGCTGGGATATTTAAAAAAAAAAAATTGCTTGCATATTTAGGAAAACTCGGTGCAGTATTTTTAGACGAATGGCCACTTTTAGTCCCCCTTTTTAAGCAAAAATGACCCCCTTCCCACTTTTGGGGGACTAAAATGTGTTGAGAGCCCTGATAATATAACTAAAGCACGTTTCAGCAACTGAACCAATACATGAAATTGTGATGATTTTTTGTGTGGCCTTGTAAATGTACTATAAATGTTTCGCGCACCATTTTCCATATTATCGTTTCCCATAGTTTTCCATGCATTTAAAATAATTATCATTAAAGGATCATGGCGTTTGAAACTATTTTTTAATGTCCCTGTAAACAAACGATAAATGCTATTTCCGATAGGGAACATGTAATGAATTTCAAATGTCATTTTCGTTATACTATTTAAAATATTATAACTTCATTATCTATTTTAAACAATTTCTGCCAATAAAGCGTAATATGAAAGAACTCTCTATTTGTTTTCGCGTAAATGAAATACTGATGCTGTACACACCATTTACAATAGTGATATACTACATAAAACAAAAAAAACAAAAAAAAATTGCCGCAATCCAAGCACATTTATGGAAGTTAAATGCGAATAGGCGAACCAGCACAGTAAACAATTTTCAGCTTTGTTGAAAAGTATTAAACAACAATATCGCATTTCTAAAACTGTTAACTTATTGGTGTGTTCATTTAAAAAAGAATTAATAAGTTTGGAAACTCTGCGTCCTCCCGCGTCTCTAGCGTCCCCCTTAAAAATATAAAGTAAGGGGACGCTCGAGATAAAATAAAAAGTGAGGGGTCGCCGTCCTCCCGCGTCCCCCCTCGACTACACTGTAAAAAAAAATCTGTAAAGTTACTAAAGTTTTTCTAGGAAACTGGGATTCCTAGAACTTTTTATGTAACGATAACAACAAAAATTCCTGTAACAACTTCTGTTACAGGATTTTTTCATGTTGCCGTTACATAAAAAATTCTTGGAATCCCAGTTTCCTAGGAAAACTTTAGTAAGTTTACAGATTTTTTTTTACAGTGTACACCACTAATTTATAGGAGAATTGCATGAACATACTATTATGCATTACTGAAAGAAAAAGAAAATTGAAAAGTAAAAACTTAGAAACATTCTGCTCATAAGTAATTAAGAATATCTTTATTAACATTAAAATTTCTTTATTAATAAAATAATATTTCAATTTTAAATGTTGGTGTAAAATAAATATGATTATTTTTATGTATTTTTAAAACATACTTATTCTATAGGCCTGGATCAGAGAATTTTGGGGATAGGGCATAATTTTTATGATTGGTCATTTATTGCCACTAGAAAACAATAAAGTAGAAAACATTTATAAATAAAATAAAGATTTAAAAATATTTTAAAGTCTGTATGCTTAGGGACAAAAGAGATAAGCATAAATTTGAGAAGTTAGATGGAGCGTGGCGGGAGCAGAAATTCCAGAGTTTGTTGAGGGAGTAACTTAATGATTATTTATTTATTTTTGTTAGTGAGAAACAAATAGCACAGTGTATCTTTTAATAAATAAATAGATTTTTAAAAAATCCCTGCCGGTTCGGCCTACAGGCAGAGGTAGATTTCGAAGTTAAGTACGAATTTCACCAGTCTAAATTAAGATTAGATATAAACCTAGTTTAACAATTCTATCTGGCCGTTTTTGACGAGTTTTTAATTTTATTTTTCTTTAAGTGCTGGTGTTATCAGAATCATGTTAATACGATAATTTTTTCTTCAAACCCTATTTTTGTTTAATATGTTTTTGCTCTAGGAAACCTATCCTAGAAACCTATCCTGGTTCTATCAAAAACTTGTCAATATAAATGTTGTAGATAATATTAAGACGATTTATAATAAATGTAAGTTAATTTGATATCTTGAGAACTGACGGAGTTATGATTTTTTATCTCCCTGAAACCCTATATTTTTCGCCCCTTGAGCCCATTTTTAGTTTTATCAAAAATCTCTGATACATAAATTTTTGGTCACTTTCTTAGAAGTAATGATAACTTTAAACGGATTTGCTATGTATTATAATTAAGAAGTTATTTTTTTTCGATTTTCACGAAACCCCTCCCTATTTCCACTGCTTTGTCCGATTTTGAATATTAACGAACTCGACCGAGATTTTCTGCCCCTAGATTTTATGTATCAGTTTGGAAGAGATTTGTGCAAAATTTTGGAAGTTATCGTGTCCATAAAAAAGTGATATATATATATAGAGAGAGATAGACAGGTAGATAGATATATATAAAGTTTTGAAGTGTGGGTGGTTTTGGGTTCTAAGGATTATGATCGGCGTAGATGTACAAATTTTTTCAGAAATTCCAACATATGGGATAATGTAATAGGTAGTATTTCTTAAGAAATGTACCTAAAAAGGAAACTACGTATGATGGACGTCGGCAGGGGGGAGGGGGGATCAGAGAACTTGGAATAAAGTCTAATGATACATATCTTGTGATATTGGAAACATTTCATGTATACTAACTGGTGATTTTTTTTCTTTTTAACAAGGAGTTTTTAATTATATGCTAATTTTTTTTTCTGAAGTGTTTTTCATTAGCATATCTCGCATTGTAGAGTTCATTTATAAGCTAATATAATTTCATATTATTTAAGAAAAATATCGCATTTTTATTTTATTTATTTATTTCTTAATTTCTTTTTTATTGGCAGTAAGCAATATGACTCTAATTTGAAAAAGAATAGTTTGTAAATCGCATCTGGCACTAGAACATTTTTAGGTATTTTAAACGAAATGAAAATTGTATTAATTGTACTCATCGTAAGCGCTACACAGATATAAAAATTCTATATATCTGATCAGTCAAGGTCTTTTCGAAATAAAATATCTTTTAATGCGAGCATAATTTTAGAAGAAAAAAAAACAACCCTCCTCTTCTATAAAACAGGAGGGTTTTTTTGCGAGAAGACGTGCTTCATTGTAACGTTTCAACTTTGTTATTATGTTTATATATATTTTTTTTGTGGTGTCATGAATTTTTTAAATCAGTAGCTTTATTTTTAATATAACAAAGAAAACTAAAATTACAAATGTGTTCATCTTAAGGCATATTACTTCTAATTTAGATATATTGGTTTAAATACATAACTTTTTAATGGCGTGCCAGGATTTGCTGGACCATTTTTGAAGTATAGTCGTATTGTTTATAGTTTTGAAGGCCAATTTAAAAAAAAAAAGTTCCGCATATAGTTGCCATTTTTATATACAAACTGTTTTGGAAACCAGTTAAAAACGCAAAAATCGAGCATCTCTATACTACAACTCAACTTTAGAGACTCAACATTTCTAAATACCAAATACATATACATATATATATTTAAAAAATATATATTAAAATATTATGTATTATATATTAAAAATAATATATTAAATATATATATTAATACATTTGTTTATATAAAAAATTAAATACTTACATATAGTAAAGTTAACCACATTTATTTAAACACTACAAATAAGTAAAACAACTCTATCAACAATTATTTTTCTCTTATAAACACTAAACAGGTAAGAAAACTTTATATTTATTTTTTTAGGTATGCATACTTTTAAGTGTGTATAACATTAATTAAGCGTATTTACTAATATTAAGTAAAAATCAATGATTTTAACTGTAAAACACATGATAAACAATTTTGGCCAGGATTTTGCTTCAAATACTCCACTGCGCACCGGCTCGCTTCGCCTTCGTCAGATACTTGTTTTTTTCTTCTATATATAAGCCGCGTATTGCGTTTTTCTCTTTATTATTATTATTTTAAAACTGTTTTTTTTTTTTCACAAGAAACTGTTATGTGCATATAACAAACTAAATGTTATTTACATAACAATCTAAAATGCCACCGAAAGGAAAAACAATTGGTTTGAATTTGTTCATAAATCAGGGTGTTGAATTCAAGGGGTGGCCCGGGGGGGGGGGCATTCCCCCTCGGAGCAATTGGATGTCCCCCCGGAAAATTTGAGATTTTGTGCTTTCAATGGTCAAAAAGTGAAAATTTCCCCCACCAAAACGCTATAATGTCACCCCCCCCCCAGGAGCCACTGAAATCCCTCCCGGAGAAAAATGTCTGAATTCAGCACGGCAGGAAGTTTTTCGAAAAATAAGCAAACGCTTAAAAACTTCTGCTTCCTTTTTCGCAAGTACAAATGAGCGCTGCTATTGCTACTGAAGTATCTCTTCGAAAACTGCAGTGAATAACAAGTTGGAAATTGCTCGTCAAACGTGGCAAATGAGGTGCGTTCGTACTATAACTAGTTTTATAATTATTTTTTGCACCTCATATTGTACTGAATGTATAATTTTTTGCACTTCATAAAGCGCATAGTCTGATACATCATTAAAATGCACTTCCAATAATTTTTTCCCATTCCCCGTAATGTAACGAAACACTTTTGACTGTCCCTGTAATTAAACTATACATCCGATTTTCCTAAAATTTGAAATAGCTCAACAAAATTTTGCAACAGTTATATATTTAAAATTTCAGACCATTCGGAAGGCTGTAATATCATTAAAATGCACTTGCAATAATTTTTTCCATTGGCCGTAATGTAAAGAAAAACTTTTGACTGTCCCTGTAATTAAACTATACATCCAATTTTCATAAAATTTGAAATGGCTCGACAAAATTTTGCAACAGTTATATCTTTAAAATTTCAGATCATTCGGAAGGCTCTAATATCATTAAAATGCACTTGCAATAATTTTTCCCATTGGCCGTAATGTAAAGAAAAACTTTTGACTGTCCCTGTAATTAAACTATACATCCAATTTTCATAAAATTTGAAATGGCTCGACAAAATTTTGCAACAATCATATATTTGAAATTTCAGACCATTCGGTTGGGTAGTTTTTGCTCTGTTACATGCGGACAGACGGAGAGACAGACGGACAGACAGACGGACGGACAGACGGACGGACTGAACGACGACTATAGGTGCTACGTATTTATATAATTACGAACGCACCTAAAAAGGAATCTGGATCCAATGCAAAATTTTCATCACCAAGAAAATATATGAAAAAGTACTATTGAAAGGAATGCTGTTTCGCACGATATTACTTTGAAGTGATGTATTGGGAGCGAATTTTATGCTTTGGACAGAATGCCGTGAAAAGATTAGCTTCTCCTTGTGGTAAAAGGTTGGTTGTGTTTATGACGGCCAATTATCAAGACGAGGGATATAGGCCCTAAGGAGGGGGGGGGGGGAGTGCCCTCCGTGGGGGGTCTTTCTAAGGGAACCTAACCCGTATTTACGCATGGAAATCCATGGTTCGAAGAAAACCACGAAAACTCCGAATGATTAGGCCGACGGGCGCGATTAGGTTCGAACCCAGCATCTCCAGTCTATCATCTTCGAGAGCAGAAGCTCTCGGCCACTGGTGGGGCTCCCTTGTGGTAAAAAAAGGTGGAATAGATGCGAAAATGAAAAGAAACCTTTCATAGAAATTGATTAAACCTTTCTTTGTCGCTTGTATTTTTAAGGATTTTGAATTTTAAGGTTTAAGGGCAATGCTAAAATACAGGGAGAGCCAACGGAATATAATATATCTAAATGAAACTTGGATTGATGGTAACCTTGCTTTTTCAAAATGATCGCAATCAGAAAAAAATTGGTGCTAAATATAGTAAAAGAAAGAACCGGGCTCAGCTTTATTCGCCCTGCACATTAGGTCTGAATTTGGATTTATCCCAAATACAGATTTAGTTTTAAATACTGGGAAGATTATCATGGCCAAATGAACTTTGACATTTTTTAAAAGTTCCTGAAGTAAAAATTAATCTCAAATATTCCTTCGAATTCTGTGGTTTGTATGGCTAACGCTTTATATCATATAGAAATCCAGAGTCCAGTTCCAAAATATTATGATACAAAATCAAAAGAAAAGTTAAACTGAAGCAGTTAAACTGATGACATTGAGCTCACCGTTAATTGTATATTATAATCTTATTTCAAAGCATAATTTCCCATAAAAAATAAAGATATTGACAAAAGTAACACATTTGGCTAAATTAAGTGGGCAGATTAGCTCCCCCATTTACCCCCCTTTATACTTAGTCAATGAACCGCTAAATCTAATCAGGGATGCGCCTTAGTAGAATAAACCTGTATACCAAATTTCAAACAAATTGCATAATTCTGCATGAAAAACCCTTTTATCTAAATTAAGGGGAGATCACCCCCTTCCCCCTTTATACTTAACCAATGAACTCCCGAAATTAATCAGGTAAGCGCCTTATCATAATGAACCAATATGCAAAATTTAAAGCAAATCGGTGATTTCCATAAAGAGTTATCCCGTTACGTACATACGTACGTACATACAGAACCTGCTGGCACATTAGCTCTCAGGCTTTGATAGCCTTCGAGCTAAAAAGTGATGATCGAGTTAGTTGAAGCAAAAAAAAAAAAACATTTACTTTGATAAAAGCAGCTCTTTTTGAGATTATTTCTACTAATGCATCGCCTTCGCTCGTGTGGTTTCATGTCAGCGGACTTGGTAAACCATACATTTTTGGATTCATCGCAACATCAGCATGGCATTTATCCATGATACTTTCAAAACTAGGGTAGCTAATGGACGCCATATTGAAAAATGACCGTCGATAAACAGGGTGATCGGGAAGCTTTCCTTGGATTTGCATGCTGTTAAAGTAATAGGTATAAAAGCTATCAACATGCGGTTTTGTGGTATCATACAGAAAAAATCTCCCAAGTATTGTTATAGAAAGCTACAATTTTGTAATTATCGCAAGTCAACCGTGTTGTTAGATTTACTAAAACGTAAGAATTTCTGAATGATGGGACTGATTTCAAAGCTTTAAAAAAGATATTTGTAAAATAAGAAAAATTTCTATTGTAAATGCATTCGTTATTCATTGTATAATTTTGTTCTCGGAAATAGTAAAAATAATTTTAGGAATTCATAATTTTCAGTAAATCTGACAACACTGTGTTTCTCCTCCAATTTATGTAATTTAAACTAGAAAATTGTTTAAAGTTTCTTCTGTTTGAAAATATAATTTACTTTTCAGATGCTAGAGGTGAATAGAGAAGACAAAGATGAAGAGATGTATGGACAAACTTCCATGAAAATAGTTACTGAATTTGAAGCTGAACATTCAAACACAAGAATGAACAGTGAAGATTTAAATTCACCACCTCTATCAAAAACTGCAAGGAAACATTGTACTAGCAGTGAATGTGTATTGTTCCCATGACAACACAGATTTGGTGAGCCAATCGTCCTTGGATTCATGGTACACCCTTCTGAAAGCTGCAGAGATTCGCGAACATACTTTCATACTGGAACATGCAAAAACTGTTATCATTCCATGTTGGAGTGGATTTAATATCAGCATACGGAAAGATTGTGAAATCAGCTTAACTAATTGGCTACTTACCTACAGTTAATGCGTCTGCTATAAACATCAGTACAGTTTATGGAGTTATGTGTCACTCGCTAGATAGAAATAACAAGTTAAAAATTGAATCTATAGCAGTCACAAAGGATCAAGCACTATATAATATACCAAAGCGTTACAGGTGAAAAGCAAACATGATGACCAATTCAAAATAATTTTCTTATAGATAGAGAATAGGCGGATACGAAACTTTAATTTCATGTACATTATGCTTTAGTTTCTGGATTTAGAATTATTATTATTATAACTATAGATACTGATGTGGCATTTATCACACTGTTAGCTTTCGAAAACGAGTTGAAAAACTTCAAGAGGTTAATATTTGTAAAATGTGGATCCAATGACAGGGTAAAGTACTACAACAGTAGTCAGATGCATGTACTTCTAGATAAAGACGTATGTAATGCGTTACCTGGAATGCTTTCACTGTCAGGGTGCGACCTAGATCATCACAGGGTGCGATCATTTACCAGTATTAGTTGCTGCTTTTGAAGGCAAGGGAAAATGCAGTGCCTACAAAGTAATGATTCAGAACACTGAATTCCGAGATGATTTAAATGCCCTTGATACTTCTGCTGACGTATCAGAGGACACAAAGAAACAAATTGAGTCTTATGTTTCCCAGTTCTATTATGAAATTCTCTGATATCAATGATTTGCGCTATACTATTTTTTCTGCGAAAAGGGGGTCTGTGGAGTCGGATCTCTTTCCGCCATGTTGTAATACACTCAGACTACATGTAATGAGAGCTAATTACCAGGATCCTTTTTGTAAGAAGTGCTTACAGGCTGATTCTGATATTCCATCCCCAGATAAACATGGTTGGATATCTGGAACAGACATTGAGTGAAGCGCTTATCTAGAGGTCCAGTGGACTGACAGTCCTCCTGCTCTTGAAGCTGTTTTGGAACTGATGTCATGGTCTTGTCCAAGAACATGTTCCATGCCATCATGTGTGTGCCTTTTTAATAACCTCAGATGTACAAGCATGTGAAGAATACAGCACTCTTCCAACTATGATGATGCAAGTGATTTGGATTCAGGAAAATCAACCGATGATGGGAGCAGTGAAGAATACTAAGGTTTCTGTTATTTATAAATTCTTAAGAGACTGAGTACAATATTTTTACCAGTATTAATTATTTCATGAATTGCTTTGACCGACCCACATTAAAATGATATTAATTAAAATGTAAAACAAGATTTCGGTTTTTTTTTCATCGCAAATGCCTTTTACGGTTTATCCAATTGAAAATTTTAATAACATAATTTTAAATATAATTTTAAACATAATTTTAAAATAAAATTTTAATAAGCATATAATTTATATAACGTTTTATGTACAACAATATTCTTTCTATTTTTTCATTGAAATTTAATTATGTGATAATTGCAAAAATAATCATACCAATTCATGTGTGAAAGATGACATCCATCTTTTCAGTATGACGTCTGTGAGCTATCACAAATTTCATAACTTGCCATTGCGCCCTCGACCATTGTGAATCCAAAAAAGTATAATACTCAGAGATGAAACCAAAAGCACTAATTTTGGTTTATGGTTTACTGACTATAAGAGTTAGTTTAAGCCGACGCAAACATTACATTCGCAAAAGAAACACAAAAAGCAATCTCAATAAGAAACACTTTTAAAATTGACTCATGATGCCATAAATAGCGTAAATGATGTAAAATAGAGAAAATATTGGAATCGTGTAGGAGAACTAGAAAAAAAATATTGGAAAAATGTTGGACGCCTTAAAGCGACTGCAAAAAAACTCGGGTTTATAGTAAATTGAGACTCTGAAACGGACGATGAATTTAATAACTTAAATGTGGATATTAAATAGCTTAATTTGATGATTCATCGGTAATGACTTTAATATCGATTCTGATTCTGACATGAAGTATGGTATTGAAACTTTGTAGGTTATATATACTTCTATAGATTTCCGCTGTTTATATTCTGCTTTAAATTTATTTGCCCTTATTAAACCCTTAATTTTTATTTGCCTTTTATTTTTTCAATTTCCGTTTAATTCTTGAAATATTTTATAGAAATTGAGCCAGTGTATTAACAGAAGCATAGAAACTCACTTATAAAATCCGAAATTCACTGATACAGTGTGGTTAGCGTGATGGCCACAAAATGAGGATGTTGGCAGGTTCAATACCTGTGCGGTTACTGTTTTCGGGAGTTTTCCTATACGTAAACGATAATTTGAATCACTTTTCCTCCAAAAGTCTTCCAGGAAGGCATCCCTCCTATAGAAATTTGGCCAAATCTGTGTGAGGCTTAACAAAATCCGCCACCACCTATTTACTACAGTGAAACTCGTTATCTCAAATTAAGGTCCTGTCCGCCTTGACTAAAACCCCACCCCAACCCGAAAATTCAGTTTAAAGTCAATCCGAAAAAATAATTTCCATTGATCCGAAACTCAAAATAAAAGAAAATAATTGCCGTTATTTAACCCAATTATGAAAATTAATTAATTGTCTATAAAAATGTCTTTAATTTTAGTTTTATATTTTATAAAGAAAAAAGAAGAAATGTGCTCACTTATTAAAATATGTAGACGTTACAGCTGAAGAAATATTCTGGCATTTCTTTTTTTTAATGGGTACACCAAACCCAAAAGCTTATCGAAAAACTTCACTGTTCTGCACGGGTCGGGTTACACGAAAATTCTATTTGAAGTCAACCGAAATCCAATCCGAACCCACCAAAAGATGTTGTTGATCGGACCCGAAATACAAAATGAAAGAAAATTAATCCATATTTTAATGTAACTATGAAATAATAGTCAACAATTATATTTCTAATATCAATTTAATGTTTATTTAGGAAAATTAAATAAATACTCAACCATATTCAAATGTGTATAATTTTTAATTTGAAAAAATATTCTTGGCTTTCTTTCTGAAAATCGGGCTAACCCGAAATCAAAACTATTAGATTCAACTAGACTCAAATGAAAAAAACTTTAGTCCCGAAGCTTAGATCTTTAATGAAACTTATAATTAAAAAAATTGAAACTAAATCTGCATAATACTTCCTATTTCTCTTACAATGTATTTCATATGTTGTATGGATCTGAAAGAAAACAAAATATTGCATTTTTATATCTTTATTTTCATTGAAATTTGGGATATAAAAAATTTTTACATATTTATCGAAGCTCCATTGCATTAGTATGCA
Source organism: Maratus speciosus (assembly GCA_963932465.1). Taxonomy (NCBI): domain Eukaryota; kingdom Metazoa; phylum Arthropoda; class Arachnida; order Araneae; family Salticidae; genus Maratus; species Maratus speciosus. The sequence continues at coordinate 179,081,485 of OZ010796.1, read as the reverse complement.
TTAATAGACACTGCTGTTTAATTCAGTCATAAACTACAAGCATTCAAGTAATAGGATTAAATAAATAAAATGTTATATAGACTCATTTTTAAAAATAAACCTTATATGAATTTTCTAAATAATATATATCATAGGAAATTTTAAAACATAAATTCCATTTAGTATTTATTCTGTTAAAATTTATTTATATTATTTCTATCCTGTAACAGTATTTGAGTTATAATTCATAAAGTATTAATCATTCACTATGAAAAAAATCTTATGAAATTATTTCTTACATATGATATGAACAATAATGTAATCAACTTTCTTTACTTAAAAATTATGCCTAATAAAAATAAACTAATATTTGACATTTATGATAAAAAAGATCTGATTTTCATTTTAGTGTAAATAGTTTTACGATTTATAATTTATGCTTACATAAATCTGTATTTAGAAATATTTTACTTAATTATCTACACAGAAGAAAATATTTATGCTCTGATAGGTATAAAAATAAAAATATTAAATTTATCAATAATCAAGCAAAACTAAATTGATATCCCAATTACATGGCAAACTCAATCATTAATTCATTTAAAGAATACTTTGGTGTTTATGTATAAAAATGATTAGGGGAGGATGGGACTGTGGATGTTGGATTATACATATACGATCGTAAAGTTCGTATCGTAGGTATCGTAAAGTTTTAATTATCTTTATGAAATAATTGAGATAGAAACTCAATTTTTTCTTTTAATTTCTAAGACTTCTTTCTCTATATTTTTTTTGTTGAACAAAAGAAAAGGGATAATCAAAGTCTTGTGAAAATATACAAAACATACGAGTAACCCGAAATATGGAGAAGATAGAGTCTCGCAGTGTGACTAAGTTTCTGCATTTGAAAGGTTACAGTGCCCGGAAAATCCACAATGTTGGCTGCTGTGAAATGTTGGCTGTTTATGGAAGTGATAGTCCATCATATGACACTATTGTTAGATGGAAAAAAAATTCAAAATGGCCACATATCCCTCGCAGACGATCCAAGATGTGGAGATACATCACTCACGGACGATGCTGCCGAAATGGAGAAAGTGGTGGACTTTACCCTATTAGAACAAAGGGTAACCATCCAAATGATTATGAGTGAGACTCATCTTGGTTACGGCAGTGTGTTAAAAATTATTCACGAAGAACTGCACATGTCAAAGGTCTCAGCACGCTGGGTTCCCAGATTGCTGACTCCTTTTAAAAACCAACTTGGCGCGAACTGTCAAGAGAAATGTTGAATCTTTTAGAGCAAGGCGAAGAGTATTTTTTTTGGTCGTCTGGTAACTATGGATGAATCTTGGATCTATCAATATGATCCAAATTTGGAGATTTAAGACCACAAATAATGTCATTCAAGAGATGGGACAATGGCTTTCAACCCAATCTGCAGAGTACTTCGATGGCGTATTCAAAAGGCTAAAAAACGCTGGGAGAAATGCATTAACTCTGGATGGTGACTATATGGAGAAGTCTTAGAAAAAAAATTATGTTTATATCTCAATTATTTCCTAGTGATATTTAAAACTTTACGATACCCTCTATATTTATATGTATGTTAATTAATTAAAAGACTGTGGTAATTGCTCTGTTATTATTTTAAATATGTTTCAATTATTAATATAATTATATATTTATATTATTGAAAATATCTATGTTATATGTAAGTGGTCAATAATACTAAAATCAGATTTATATATAAAATTAAAAATTAAATAATATCAATTTTCTTTTATATTAGACATATTTATGATAATTAGATGTATGACAATTATATGATGTAATTTAATTATAATAAAGGTAAATATTACATATGAAGTTAATATGAATATAAGATTTTGAATTTTATGATTATTTTATATGTAGATTTAAGCACTTAAAATTATATCTAGCATTCATATTTAACATTAATTTTATTTTTTCTACACTTTCTAATAAATATTTGACATATCAGTCTGTAAAAACTTTTACTTTCATCCATAGATAACAAGCATAAAATTTATTTTCCTCATATGTGTAAAGGTTGTTCAAAATTTCATTATATCATCAGCACTTCTACTTTGTTAATAATTTAATGTATAATTTAACTTTTATACTTTGTTGTAATCATAATTCATAATAATCTATTGATTTATGGCCTAAATGTAAATTTATTATTCATTTGATTACATCTCAAAAGCTCTATTAAATTATAAATAAAATAAACATTTTGCAACTGTCATTAATTGCCACATTACTCATTCGTATAAACATTAATATACAGTTGTGGCCAAAAGTTTAGTACCACCGTGCAGAAACTAGCGTTTTTAAAATTGAAACCACTGATAACGTCATAAATCAAATCGATTTTCGTCAAATGGCGTCATTCCGTCTGACAGTGGAGTTACTGTATTCGCTTTTCGTTTGAACTTTGAGTAACAAATGTCGCAGACGCAATTTATTGCCTGGATCTTAAATTTCAGTGGTGGTCCTAAACTTATGGCCACGACTGTATTCTCATAATTATTGATTTATTGCCTAACTGAAATTTAATTCTCATCTGAAAAGCTTCTTTATTAAGGTAAAGCGAGGAGAGTCTGCGCACATTTCAAAAGAATAATAATAAAAAATCTAAATATTAATATTTTGCTAAACTATGCATGAATAATTTTGACTTCATTTGTTTTTTATGCACTTCCATTGTTATTTTGTTGTTATACTGTAATTTAATAGAACATCAGTAATAAAACCAAGAAAACTATTTTGCGCAATCTCTCCTTACTGGGTAGGAGAGAATGTGCCCATGGGTAGGAGAGATTGCGCACATAGGTAGAAGAGATTGTTATTAATAATAACTATAATTAAATTGTTAACAATAATAATTACACTTAATCGACATTGTTGAAAGGTTTTTATGAGTAAATATTATTGTATTAGGAGTGAATATTTCAACCAAATGTTTAAATAATAAATAAAAGAAAGAATTTTAACAAGAGTTAAAAATTTTAATTTAAGAAGATTAAAATATCAGAAAAAGCAAGCCCTACTAAGTTTACCTAATAACATTAATCTAGTTGATAACATGTTTAACTTGAAAATTACTTCATTTCCATATCCACAGTTTCATTGTATTTTGTTTGCTAAACGAAGTTGTCGTTGTTCACAATCGATGCACTTATTGTGATAAATCGTACATATTTCGTGCAATCACATGCAACAAGCAATACATTGAATCCAGTCAGTTGTCAAAGTTGTGTCCTGGTACAATTCCAGACATTCAGTGCACTCATCCTCACTGACCTTCGGTTTTTTTCACTTTAGTTTTTTTATCCCACTTTTTGTGGAAACACCTTATCTTCAGCAGTTTTTTTTTGTAGCGGCATCCTTCTTAAATCTTTTTTCATGTATATTTTGTGGATCAGTAACATTAGTTGAACTCTGTTTCCTTTTGATTTCGATGGCATGATACTACTTGGGATGGGTGAAAGCTTTTCCAAAACATTGTATTAGAAAATTATTTTAGTTAACAAAATTAATTTATTAGCAAATTAATTGTCCATGAATTAAAAAAATATATAAATATTTAATTAAATTATTAACAAAATATATTATTAATTTATTAACAAAAATAATGACATAAAATTAATTTAATAACAACTGTTTTATTAATTTATTAATAAAATTTTTATCTGCAAAAGTATATATTTGCAAATTAATTTGTTGCCAAATTTAGTTTTGATAATTATGTGTTTTTCCGAAATTATTTCAAAATTGATTCATTCATACGTTTTACACGTAATTTGTAATTCATACAAATTTATCAATAAGCTGTGTAATCTCTCCTAGCCCCTAAACTTATGGAGAAATGCGTCATATCTCCTAAGTAGCAGATGAGTAAATTCTCCTATTTTGGTAGGAGAGATTGCGCGGCCTTTTATTTAAATATGACCACTTCTAAAATGAATTGTTGGTATTCGCATACTTAGTCCAGGTTAGTAGTTTATAAGAAATCGTTTAAGTTCAAAATATTTTGTATTACTGACGCTCTATAAAAATTCTAACGAACAGTTATGAAAATTCAAGCACTTACTTTGGAAAAACAAAACAAAATAGCACTGCTTTATGCAAGACGCTATGCACATTCATGTAGGCACTGCACTAATGCTGCTGAACAACTACCTGGAGTCGCTGCGCGCGCACTCTAGTCCTTCCCGTCGAATCTCTTTGTGCGTAATCTCTCCTACCGCGCGAATTCTCCTCGCTTTACTATATAGATAAAATAAATCTGTCGTAACTGACATTAATTGCCTCGTGATCTCTATCACACTGCACCATCTGTTTATATTAGAGTTATCTTAATTCCAATAGGTTAACTGTTATTTTTATAGGGTATAATAACTGTTATTTCTTCATTTGCAATATTTGGGAGAAGTTCAGACTTTAGATCTATTCCCTTGAATCTTGCACATTTAGCGTGCTTCCAAATGTTTTTTTGGTATGTGAGTATGTGAGTGAATTTTCTACATTTCTCGTATTTTCTCGTTTTTCCTTCTGTTTTATTATTCCAATGCATGACATCGGCAGTAATAGACTATTCTTAGCAAATTTGTCATTCTTTTATATGAAAAAATGCAATTATTTGCGGGTGTCCTGCCGATTAATGATGACATACACATGTCGCTTTGGTTTCTTAAATTTCTATCATCATCTTATATATCTATTCCATTTGTTAATAAATAGATAAGTTTTTAATTCATATTATAATCTCCTGAGACACTGTATCCATAAAAATGGATGTTTTGTTTTAACCAACTAATAGCATTAAATATTTCTTTGGAAGCAAGTCCTGTTACTCCAATACAATATACGCTTTAAAGATTACTTTTAAGTTTTTAGAATCTGGCAACGGCTTCTCGTTTGTTCATAATATGGTGAAGTGTGTGAGCCAATGTAGTGTTTGACCAGGTAGTAGTAAGTTCCAATTTGCCTTTACTCCTTTTGTTTTTTTAAGCACATTTTAGAGTGTATGTGTTAACTTTAATGTTTTTGTAGTAGCTAGTTTTAACTATAATTTTGATATATTTATTGCTTTAAAGCTCAGTTTAAAATCATCCATTAAAATGGATATTGGGTCTTATTTGAGTGAAGTTATAGTTAGTTTTAGCATTACTTTAGGTTTTAATCATGTGCTCGATTTCCAAGTTTTTGATGCTTTTTTAATCTCTCTATAATGTTTTTTATAAAAAGAGACAGCAAATATTACATATTTTTGTATTTTATTTTAGCCAAAAGTTTAACAATATTAGAAGCATTATAAATAATAGCAAATGACTCTGATCTTGATTTTAGTGATTCTAGTGAAGAATATTTTAACAGTAATAAATTTTAAGAAGATTCTTCTGAAGTTGAAAATGAGGATGCTATAACGGAAGTGAAATAGCAAAATATCAAAAGCCCACCTTGATTTGGAAGAGATCTATGAAGTAAGTTCAAGTTTTGAATTATATACGTAGAAATATTTTTAATATGTAAATTAAGATAATTATTTCGGCTAACTTTTTCTTTTGTTAGAAATTCATAAATATCAACAACAACAACAAAAAAAAATTAAATTAATACAATTAAGAATATTTTACTTTCGCAAGTATCATGAAATCTGATTTTAATTATTTTTCCTTTTAGGTTTGCTCAAGCATTTCATATCCTTCTGATATTTCACAACAGCTAGAACAAGAAGCACAAATGCATATAAAATTTAAACCACATCATTATTTTAGAAATTACATTGAAAATAATATGTATTTGTGTAAAATTACTTCTCGATCAATAAACTGACCAGTAGCGCTGAAAAGCAATTCCTTCTACCATAGCAGTTAAACAAAAGAATTTTTATTTACTCTTGATTAGGCAGATAACAACAAAATAAATATTAAATATAGGTTATGTGAGTTGTCAACTTTCATGAGTTGTAGAGAAATGGGGTCCTTTTACTTACAATGTGAGCTACTGCTCTGAAGTGACAGTTAAATACAAAAAGGATGCTCGTTGTTCGGATGGCTAAAACGGGAAAGTTTCTGGTCGTCTTCGGCAATTTCTGAGCCCTTGGCTCAACTCACACAAGCGGAACCTGTCGTGCCCTCCTCTCGGGAGAATTTTTTCCCACTCGTACGTGCGAGCAACTACACACACCAAATCCCATCTGCAGATTGACGCTGTCTCCTCTCCTTAATTTTTTCCTCCTTGAGGAAAATGTTCATTCTTTCGGACCCCCGTGAGAAAACTTTTAAAAATCAGTCTCCGTCGATTTAAAGCCATTAGGCGGCCCTTTGCGTTTACTATGAGGACGGTCGATGGCTCGAAGAAATTAGGCGAAACTTCATGGCGGGTGTAAATCCGCCCTGAAGTTGGGCTTCTTTCTAAGTGTATAACAATCAATAACCACTTGCAATATCCTAAGCGTGAGAAAAATTTCCACTAGACCTCCTATGCGTCAACCTGGGTGGTATGTATTCAGTTCCTTCCTTCAGGAAGATTTCGTCGCACACACCCTGAAAACAGTGAAATTCACTTCTGTACATGTTTAAAAGAAAACTAAATTTAGATGTATGCAAGTTGCAATATGTTTTTGTATATTAACATTGAAAAAAAATTGTTTTAAAGAGTTTCATTTGGATTAAATGGTGTAAAATAATTCAGCGTTTTTATTAAATTAATAATAAATATATGTATTTCGATTTATTGTTAATTTAGTTCCTTTCAGTATCACACGTTTCATCATACTTAAGACCTCAACATCCATTAAAATGGCTACTGTCCTTAACAAATTAAAAAAACAAAAATTTTTAAAAATGATACTTTTTTATACTTTTGATGAAAATAAATTAGTAAATACAAAAATAATGTGTTTCGAATTTTCTTGGGTCTCAGGAGGATAATCGAATTCAATTGTGGATTAATTTAAATTGTTGTTTTGTAATTTTCCTGCGACAATTCTGTGTATTATTACTTGCCATCTCTAAATTTGGAGTTTCGGTCGCTTTGTTGTTCGAGTATGTTAGAGTTTTATCTTGATATTTATATATAGATAAAACATCTGCCATCTTAACACTAGACATTTTTGTCAGGTTTTGTTAAGAGAACTTGTTAGTTATCTTATGAGTTTCAAAGGTATTATATATATAATATACACTAGTCATCAAAATTAAAGGATAATGAGTAAAATTATACTCACTAAGTTAACCCTTATTATCTTAGCGGTACCGTTTGGTACCAATAATCACTACTTTGAAAATACCTCTTTTCTGTTTAAAAAACATTTTATTATAATTTTCTGCTAACAGATAGCGACCGTAGACTGCTTAAAGAAGCCAAATAATCAGTCAAATAAAACCATTATCTGCACGTTCTATGCTGTTAGTGTCAAGGAAGTTTTGCGTGTCGAAGACAGATGAAAAAATGGCTGGTTGGCAAAAGCGAGCATATTTTACGGAAATTTAAAATTTATTAATGAGTTAATTAGATATGAATTATTATTTAGGTTTGAATGCCCTTTCTATATGCCACGTTTTCAAAAAAATCTCTCATATTATTTAAGGAAATTTTCTATTTGGAATGTCACGGTACCGTATGGTACCGCTAGGCTTTTATGATAGCTTTTTATAAATGAGGTTGAATCTGTGTGTTTGTTCTTTTCAGTCACATTCTATGACTTTAGTTAAATAATAAGTTTTCTTTCTTGTGGGGACCGTCTTTTAAAATCAGTTAATACCGGATGACTCAAAATAAATATTACGTCGAATTTTCCTAAGCTGCTGATGATAGAAAAAAACTTCCAATTACAAAACGTATTCAAATCATTTACGAATTTTAGAAATGGTTTTAATTTTTGAAGGGGCTGTATACATATTAAAATACGAAATCTATTTTTTTTACTCTGGCAAACACAAAAGTAAACATTTCATTCTTCTACGACCAAAACTAACCGAGTTATGATGCTTTAAAATTTACGAAATTTCGGAGCTTTATGGCACTAAAAGGAAAAAAGAGAAAGGAAGACGAATTTTTATTGCCGCAGATCTTCAACATTTCGTAAATTTTAAGGCATAATAACTCGGTGAGTTTTGGCCACAGAAGAATAAAATTTTTAATATTCCATTTGTCAGAATAATGCAGAAATGTTTTCTAAATGTAACTTATAGGACCAAAGTGACCATATAAAAATTAAATTTCCTATTTTATTATGTATACAGCTCCTCGTAAAACCAAATACCATATGTAAAAGCCATACATGATTTACATAATTTTTGTAATTGTAAGTTTGTTTCTATTATCAGCGATTTAGGATATAATCGACATAACATCTATTTCGAATCTCCATGTATAGCTGATACTGTTTCTTTGCCGGAAATTTTTTTAATTCTTAATTTTAATGTATTAACGTAATCTTCATGTATTGAAACTTAGATATTAATTTTAGTGTCATTTTATGCATATAAATATTTTTTCTAGGCATTTAACACTTGAAGAAGCACTTCAACTATTTGAAGAACTAGATTCTGATATTGGCATATAAATGTGATTCACAATATACTTGAGTTCAATATGATTTTTTAATATTTTTTCCAGCGTGTCTGATGAGCTAAGATTTACAAAATGAACCATCTAGTACGAACCACTTCAAAAAGGTGTCATTGTGCTGCTGCGTATTGCAAAAGCCGCGTACGTACATAATGCACAAAATATAATGCAGGACTCTGTGTTGGTTGTTTTTTCGTTTTCATTCAAATATATAATTTAATCTAAATTTTTAATAAAAACAATTTTATGGAGGAATGAAAATACAATCTGTTTTTAATAAAAATATTTTTGCTATTGTAAATCAAAATTTTGAAGAAAAAAAATGTGACTTGCAAAAATAGTAGTTCAAGGGCCTAGCGGTACCATATGGTACCAGCAGTTTCTGACTAAAATAATTTAACTTTTACTAAGAAAAACGTTTTACTCTATCCCAAGATAAGTAAGAAACATACTCTAAAAAGTAAAATAAAATTTGGGAAAAAATTAATTCAGGCTTTGACGGGTTAATGTTGAAGCCAATGCCCAATGCTGCAATTATTTATGTTAATTAAATACTATTGAATACAAAATTGCACTTCGGCGCATACGTTAGCTTCGGAAATATGTAAATTAGGTGATTGCCAATGAGGCGCGCAATGGATGCATGTTGGAATTCTGATCTGTAGTGTTGTTTAAAGTGAATGCGGTGTATGAGAGTGATCAGTATTTATTAGTTATCGGTCAAAGGCACCATTTAAGTGAAGGTCAAAAGAGGCAAATAATTGGTAGAATGGAGGGAGGTAAAACACAAATGGAAGTCGCCCAAAATTTGAATATCCCTCAAAGTGTGATATCAAGAGCTTCAAGCAGCTTTTTACGCACTGGAACCGTTGATAGACAGCCATGTCAAGGGAGACCAAGAACAACAACTGCATCCTAAGACCGTTTTCTGTCATTTTTGTCTCGAAGAAACCGCGAAGCGACTCCAAGAGATTTGGTTTCAGACCTTCAGGCTGCCACAAGAACTCGAATTAGCCGTTCTTCTGCTGCACGGAGACTTAACGAGGGTGTACTGTATTTCAGAATAATAAAAAAGCAACCATTAGTTTGTGTCCCACTCACTTCAGCTTCCGAAGGGGCCCGCTTAAACTGTTGCCGTCGCCATGTTCAATGGAGCCAAGAAGACTGGACTCGAACGGGATATTTCATGGACAAGGGAAGGCATGTTGCGTGTTTCTTCCTCTCACCAGTGTCCTGATTCTGCCCTTCTCGGAACGGGTTACTTTCTCGTAATGCGCCGACGAAGTGATATTTTCCAATTCTGCTCCTAACGTGTTGGAATTCTTTCCCATTCACCGGGGTTGCTTCGTCGTAATTCATCCCGACTGCTATCAGCAACCGGAAAGGATTATTTGTGTCGGTTTAAGATGGCGTTTATATATGCATCTCTTGCAAATGAGGATAGATAGACCTTTATTATTATTATTATTCAGTTTTGTCAGGTCCATTACTAGAAATAGTTTTACCTTAAATTAAATGTAAATTAATTGTGGGTGAAGCATATTTTTTCAATTATTTGGCTAATATAGCTTGTATTTTAAAACTTATATAAAAAAAAATCTTTATGCTAAAATATATTTTTGAGATTAAAACTTATTGCACTAATCCAAAAGTACAATTACAAATAATTTTTGTTTAAATAATCCCTTGATTTTGATCTAAACAATAAAAAATATATAATTGTTAATGTAACATAATTATGAGTGAAACTTAATTTTCCAATTATTTGGCTGATATAGCTTGTCTTTTAAAGCTTGTATTCAAAATAATAATAATAATAATAATCCTAAATAATACATTTGAGAAGATTAAAACATATTGTACTAATTCAAAAATGTAATTACAAATACTTTTTGTATAAATAATTTCTTGATTTTACTCTAAATAATAATAAACATTATATCATTGTAAATGTAAGATAACCACGGCTGAAGCATAATTTTTGAATTATATTTGACTGATATAGCTTGTATTTTAAAGATCGTAAAAAAAAAAAAAAAAAAAAAAAAAAAAAAAAACTTTCATGCTGAAATATATTTTTGAGAAGATTAAAACTTGTTGTGATCCAAAAATATAATTACATAGTTTTTGTTTAAATCCGTTTATTTTATCCTAAATAATAATAAAATAAAAATGTAAATGTAAAATAATTATGAGAAAGCATAAGATTTTAATTAATTGGCCTATATATTTACCATAGCTTGTATTTTAAAACTTGTATACATAGAAAAAAAAGCTTGTATTAAAAAGTTAGTATAATAAAGTGTAATTACATAAAAAAAAACCTTCATGGTAAAATATATTTTTGAGAAGATTAAAACTTGCTGTATTAACTCAAGAGAGTATTTACAAATAGTTTTTGCTTAAATAATTCCTTGGTTTTACTTTAAATAACAATAAAAAATTATGTAATTGTAAAATAATTATGAGTATGCATTATTTTTCAATTATTTGGCTAATATAGCTTGTATTTTAAAACTTGTAAAAAAAAAAAAGCTTGTATTGAAAAAGTTAGTTTAATAAAGCGTACTCACATTAAAAAGAAAGACTTTATGATAAATTTATATTTGAGAAGATTAAAACTTACTGTATTAATTCAAAAGAGTAATTACAAATAGTTTTTGTTTAAATAATCCCTTGATTTTAATCTAAATATTAATAAAAATTATGTACCGTATATACTCGCGCATAAGTCGACCCCCCCCCCTCCCAATTCTTAAGCAAAATTTTGAAAAAAAATTGAATTTTCGTGTATAAATCGAACCACATTTTTATTAGCATGTTGAAAAATGATTTGTAATCGAGGATAGAAAAATTTAATAAATTTTCATTAAATTAGTAAATTTTTTACGTTTCTAATCAGATTTTTTTAATTCAACGTTTTAAACCTGTATAATTATGTATAACTGAAGAAATTTAAACTATTTTGAAACCTATTCACATCCATTCAATGATACTTAAAAAGATAAAATTCTTTCAAAAATCCATTCAGGCATTATTTACAAAGGTAAACAACTTCTTAGACTGCTAAAATATAGTATACTTCTTTGTATTGTAGGACTTTTAAGAAAGATATCTAGAAGCATTCTCAAGTTGGACTCTTTTTAAAAAGGGGATTAAAATGCTGAAAGGAATATATTGAAGGGTTTTTTTTGTCCCAAGAGAAAATGGGTGCAAAACAATTACAGGGACATTGAGCTGTGTTTGTCAGTCACTTGGAAATGACCATTGTCCGCTTTTATCTGCCATGTAATTACTTAAAAAACTGAAAAAAAAACAATCGCAGTAGTCTGTGATTTTTTTTTTTTTTTTTTTTTTTTACTTTCTCGTGTATAAGTTGATCCCCATTTTCAACTCCCAAATTTTGTCTGAAATTCTTAGACTTATACACGAGTATATACGGTAATTGTGAATGTAAAATAATTATTATGCGTGAAACATAATTTTTCAATTATTTGGCTGATATAGCTTGTATTTTAAAGCTTATATTCAAGGAAAAAAAACCCCCTTCATACTAATATATTTTTTAGAAGATTAAAAATTGTACTAATTTAAAAGTGTAATTGCAAATAGTTTTTGTTTAAATAATCCCTTAATTTTACCCTAAGTAATATTAAAAATTATATAATTGTATCTTAAATCTTCGTAAAGATTATTTATAACTCACCACCTATTAAAAGTTTACACACTGTTTATAGCGATATTATATAATTCATTTTATATTAATCTATAAAAAATCAATATATAATCATAGTGCCAGTTAAAGGTCTCTTTTTAAAGGGGTCGCACGTAAACACACATGTTCGAGTTTCAGATAAATAAGCAGACCACATGTGTCCTTGGAAGCGAATGGTCGAAATTCTACAGAGGGTCTAGTCAAAACTCGTTAACCTTGAAATTGAGAGGTCGAACGCTGCTCCCCTATTCCGTTTGGGGCAGAATTGGAAATTGTTGAACATCGGTATGGATTACGTGAACGAATGGTTTCCTACTCGGTTTGTTCCGAGAAGGGCAGAATCAGGACACAGATCAAAACACGTCTGGAATCAGTGTTCAGACTATACCTGAACTCGTCAGTAATCAATTCTTGAGCCCAGTCTTCTTGGCTCCATTGAACATGACGACGGCAACAGTTTAAACGGCCCCCTTTGGAAGATGGAGTGAATGAGACACAACTATTGATCTTCTCGCATACAGTCTACCCTGTTTAAGCCTTTGTGAAGCAGTAGCAAGACTAATTCGAGTTCCCGTGGCAGCCTGAATGCCTGAAATCAAATTTCTTGTACTTGCTTCGCGGTTTCTTCGAGCCTACAATGACAGAAAACGGTCTTCGGATGCAGTTGTTGCTGTTGGTCTCCCTTAACCAGGCTGTCTATCAACGGATCCAGTGCTTAAAAAGAAGCTCGAAACTCTTGATATGACACTTTGAGAAATATCCAAATCTTGGGTGACCTCCATTTGTGTTTGACCTTCCTCGTTTCTACCAATAATTCGCCGCTTTTGACCTTTACTTAAATAATGCCTTTAAGCCATAACTAATGAATACTCATCACTCTCAGGCACCACATTCACTTTAAACAACACTATAGAACAGACTTCCTCTATACGTCCATTGCGCACCGCATTGTCAATCACATAATTTGCATATTTCTGACGCTAACTTATGCTCCGAAGTGCAATTTTGTATTCAAGAGTATTTGATTAACATAAATAATTGCATCTTTGGGAGTTGGTTGCAACATTAACTTAGTGAGCATATTTTTTCTGATTATCCTTTAATTTTGACGACCAGTGTATAAGGTAAAACGAGGAGAGTCTGCGCACATTTCAAAATAATAATAATAAAAAACCTAAATATTAATATTTGGCTAAACTATGCATGAATAATTTTGACTTCATTTGTTTTTTGTTCATTTCCATTGTTATTCTGTTGTTATACTGTAATTTAATAGAACAGCAGTAATAAAACCAAGAAAACTATTTTGCGCAATCTCTCCTTACAGGGGAGGAGAGAATGCGCACATGGGTAGGAGAGATTACGCACATAGGTAGAAGATATTCTTATTAATAATAACTACAATTAAATTGTTAACAATAATAATTACACTTAACCGACATTGTTGAAAGGTTTTTGTGAGTAAATATTATGGTATTAGGAGTGAATATTTCAACCAAATGTTTAAATAATATATAAGAAAGAATTTTAACAACAGTTAAAAATTTTAATTTAAGAAGATTAAAATATCAGAAAAAGCAATCCCTACAAAGATTACAAAATAACATTAATCTAGTTGATAACATTACTTCATTTACATTTCCACAGTTTCATTGTATTTTGTTTGCTAACCGAAGTTGTCGTCGTCCACATTCGATGCACTTATTGTTGTAAATCGTGCATCTTTCGTGCAATCACCTGCAACAAGCAATACATTGAATCCAGTCAGTTGTCGAAGTTGTCACCTGGTACTGTTCCAGACATTCAGTGCACTCATACTCATTGGCCTTCGATTTTTTTTCCTTGAGTTTTTTTACCACACTTTTTGTGGAAGCACCTTATCTTCAGCAGTTTTTTTTTTTTTTTTTTTTTTTTTTTTTGTAGCGGCATCCTTCTTAAGTCTTTTTTCATGTGTATTTTGTGGATCAGTAACATAAGTTGCACTCTGTTTCCGTTTGATTTCGACGGCATTACACTACTTGGAATGGGTGAAAGCTTTTCCAAAACATTGCATTAGGAAATTTATTTTAGTTAGCAAAATTAATTTATTAGCAAATTAATTGCTCATAAATTAAAAAATTATATATAAATATTTAATTAAATTATTAACAAATATATTATTAATTTATTAGCAAAAATAATTACATAAAATTTATTTAATAACAACTGTATTATTAATTTAATAATAAAATTTTTATCTGCAAAAATATTTTTTTGCAAATTAATTTGTTGCCAAATTTAGTTTTGATAATTATGTGTTTCCCGAAATTATTTCAAAATTGATTCATTCATATGTTTTACACGTAATTTGCAATTCATACAAATTTATCAATAAGCTGTGTAATCTCTCCAAGCACTTAAACTTATGGGGAAATGGGCCATCTCTCCTAAGTAGCAGATGCGCAAACTCTCCTATTTTGGTAGGAGAGATTGAGCGGCCTTTTATTTAAATACGGTTATTTCTAAAATGAATTGTTGGTGTTCGCATACTTAGTTCAGATTAGTAGTTTATAAGAAATCGTTTAAGTTAAAAATATTTTGTATTACTGACGTTCTATAAAAATTCTGACGAACAGTTATAAAAATTCAAGCACTTACTTTGGAAAAACACATAAAATAACACTGCTTTATCCAAGACGCTTGGAACAATCAATATGCAAATTCATATAGACACTGCACTAATGCTGCTGTACAACTACTTTGAGTCGCTGCGCGCGCACTCTACTCTTTCCCGTCGAATCTGTTTGTGCGCAATCTCTCCTACTGCGCGAACTCTCCTCGCTTTACTATATTGTACATTTCAGTTCACATTTGTAAGTGATATTTTGAGTTGTTTTATAATGGTTTATATATATATATATATATATTTATAAAATTTAAATATATAGCATATTACCTAAAAAATGTGTTATTATTGAAAAATATTTGAAGTATTGATCGCTTTGCGGCATGTATTAATTATAAAATGGACATCATTATTTAACTATAATTTCAATCCAGTAAAAATCTCTAAAAAAGAATATCTTGCACGACCTTATTTCTTACATGTTATAAGTTTTAAAAATCCTTGCCTAGGGGTCATGATCGGCGTAGATCTGCAAAATATTTTCAGAAATTCCAACATAGGGGAATGTAGTATTTCTTACAAAATCTACCTAAAAATACCTCATGCAAAATGAAGGATTGTTTTTTTCTTAAATAAACATAATATTTACTTCACAGATGCAAAAATGTTCTAGAAATCTTCAAAGGCCTTTTAATTATATATAAAAATTACATATTATTAATTATAAATCAACTAGATAAAATTGTAACAACAACAAAAAAAAAAAAAATACCACTAGAACCGTCATTAGAGGTCATTTTGATCCCCGCCAAATTGATAATCGTCGATTCGAACCAGCAATTTCTTCATAAGTTATGTTAAATGTATGCAGCACAAAAATATGCTAATTAAATATGTTAAATAGTTTTAATTAAAAATTCTGATGTGAAACACTTTTTATAAAACTTATATAATAGCCGTCGGTTCTAGTGTTAAATTGGTCTTTTAAATATAAAATATTTCAATCCCCCCCCCTCCCCTTTTTTTCGAAAAATGCATAAAAAACATTTATTCAAATTTCTTATCCCACATCGATTTAGATAATGCTCTTAAGGGGGCTGGTCACTCAGCTTCGGAATTCTCCTCTGTAAAGTTAAGTCTATGGACTTTTGATGCAGTCGTGTATTTAAAATATCGTCTCCGGAGATTTATATTTTTAACATCTTTTTTCTGTGTACTTTTCTTAAAGCATATCTCTTTTTTTCTTAGTTTTCAAAATATTTCTAAAATATATGCTGAATTTAATATTTTATGTGTTAAAAGTGGATGAACTTTGATTCAGATTTTAACACTTCCTATAAAATTAAGTTTATACTTTAGAAATATTTTGAGAACTAAGAAAAAAAGGGACATCTTTTAGGAAGTGTACACAAAAAATAGAAGTCAAAAATATTAATTTCCCGAGGAGATATTTTAAATATACGAATGCATCCAATGCCCATAGACTTTACATTAGTCAGGGGAAATCGTAAGCTGAGTGACCAGCCCCCTTAAAAGGAGGAGCCCGCTCTAGGCAGGTGAAGACTGGGGGTGACTCCTCAGCTTCTCCAGCTGATGTCGAACTGCTCGTTTTCCTCTGCTTCATACAATCTACATTTTTGAGATTTATTACTAATCGCTATTTTCGAATAGAAATATTTTCTTTATTTAAAGACAGATTTTGGAAATTCATATTCCCATTAAATAAAGCGAATATTTTTATTCACGAAAAGTGGAAAGTATGCACGCCAATACGTTTTTGCATCCGTAAAAGTCCTCAGAAATGCTGAATTTATTTATGCTAGTAAATCTATAGATCACGAGCCTCAATGTCAGCTATGTAATTCATTTTTTTAAAAAACACTTTGCGTAAAATTCATTTTCCTACAAACCGCAATTTAAAGTTTTTAAATTACATAAATATTTAAAAATGTAAAAAAAATACTTCGAAGTTGTCAGACATTAGAAGCGTTAAATTAAACACGGTGTTATGTAATGCTATTCCGAAATTTTCATGAGCTACTTATTATGGTAATTTTTAGATAATAAGACAGATTTTTCAGAGGGGTTCTGCCCCCCCCCCCCCCTTGAACTCCCCATAATCTCATTAATTTTAAATTTGTAATTTTCTATTGATTGCGCTTATGGTAATCACATATCTTGGATTTCTTTTTACACTATAAGGATAAGCAACAGTTTGGACAAGCATTTTACGTTATCCTAATATCCATATAGCAGTATTTATTTGCCTGCCAACCACAAACACCTGCATCAGATAGCTAAGAAACTTATGAAAATCTAAAGTGGGTCATCTAATTAAGAAATCTAATTTTTTTACAATTTTTGATTCCGAAAAATATGTTTTGATTGCTGTTCTGTTTTCGTGTGTGCCCTGCACATAACTATCATTTGGCCCCTTTATTACACTCTAAAATTGGGAGTAGGGAAAAGTTCACTCTTTGAAAGAGTGACAGGCATTTTCACTCTTTTTGGAGTGAATTTTATAAACATACACTCCTTAAAGAGTGTAATTTTCCACTCCCAAGAAAGGAGTAAAATATTTCACTCTGTTGTCGGGAGTGAAACATTTCATTCCGCAGACGAGAATGAAAGACTGGCATTATACACTTTAAAAAAAAATTCCCGATCAACTTTGAACCAATATATATGAAGTAAAATAATGAAAAGCACCAAAATATGTCACTTCTCAATTTTCAAAAACTCCATTTCATAATAAACCGGGACCACAGACAACCACCTCATCGAGTTGGAGGCTGAAATCCCAGAATTAGCTAAAACTCGATTCCTATATTAAAACGCAATCTGTCTGCCAAGTCATATCTTGGTAGAAAATACCTAAAAACCCTATGTTAGTGTTCGACTCGTAGGTTTACCATTGCGTTTTGCTGCACCCAAAGGTATGAAAACATGGCGGACTGGGAGCAGGAAAACACAATTGTAAACCTATGCGTCAACCACTAAAATCGGGTTTTTAGGTGTTGTTCACCAAGATATGACTTGGCAGACCGGTTGCGTTTTAATATGGGAATTGAGTTTTAGCTAATTCTGGAATTTCAGCCTCCTACTCGATGAGGTGGTTGTCTCATGGTTCGTACGCCTCTTTGAATTTTGCAGACCAGAAAATTTTTCGGCACCAGTATTATCTTATAAAAAATCTCTTCTTAAAAGGAGGCGAAATATTGCGTGTTTAACCTAGGTTTCATTTACTGATATACTGTCTAATATACAGGTAGTTTCCTGGAGAAATAACGATATCCGTTCGAACCATGTGTTTGTGTTGCCGGCTCCCGGTTTATAATGTAACCTTGGAAATTACGCTCATTTTGTACTAAAATGCACTCCTTTTCAAGAGTGAATAGTCACTCCTGCTTAGAGTGAATAGTCACTCTAAGAAGGAGTGAGTCTCATAGTATTGGTGTTACCCATCATCCAAACAGAACACCAAGTCTACAACTCTTTTAAGATAAGAGAAAGACGTCCACCATTTTAGGGGTTAAAATACACGGATATTATTAAAGGGATTATTTATGGAACGTGAAAGTTAAGTCTTTTTTATATTTATTCTTTTATTCCTATTTTTTTGTATGTTATGATCATGCGTTAAATAGTTTTATGTTGTATAGGAAAAAACTGATCTGTAATAGTTTTCAGAAGCGATATTTTTCTATTCGATAGTGTGATGTAAAATATCTTAATCTGCCATCACTCGAAAGAAAAAAAAAAACCTGACGCAGAATCTAATTCATGCCTTCATTCACAGTAGAATGAATGTAAACATTAATTTGCAGTTACTTGAGATTGAAAATGTGTTGAGACAGTGATTTGGACTTTTTGCGGTTTCTTACTGTTTTCTGATTACTAACACTTACAGTATTTATTAGTCCAGGCATTAGGTGCTCAAAAAGGACAAATGGGGGAAGGTTTTGGTGTAGTTTTGATATTTGGTGCCTTTATGTATTGTGGGTCGCTGAACAAGAATCTGAAGTTTGCCAAGAAAATTTATCCCGGGAAACACGTTTTTTTTGGCAAAAAACGGGATTTTCTTTGTTTTTTTCCAAATAACTTCAAAATTATACATTTTACGTAAAAGTCATCAATACATAAATTGAAGAGGATAAACTTTCCTACATTTTATGTATTAAAAGTTTTTTCTCTGATCAATAGTTTAGCCGTGACAACGCCGCAAAAATGGGAGTGAAAATAAAAAAATTCAGAAAAAACGGGAATTACGCCGCTGTACATAGATTTAACATGAAAACTGACCATTTTACACAAGCATTGACTATAAATTATGCTAAAGATTATATGAATGACTACATTTTACAATGAAGTTGCTGATAATAAGTAGGACGACTCATTATGAATCATTATTTAATTATAAATAAACATGTACATTAGTAAGTACATTTATTTAAAAAACAAAAAAATATTATTTCAGCTTTCTTTTACTTGAGGGTCCCTGCTTTTCACCGACATCTACAGCATAGAAAATAGACGTATAGAATTAGTGGGTGTTTTTATTACTACCAACAGTATAAAATAATTTTTTTTTTTAATAAAAAATATTTGATACCTTCTGGCATGACATTTTCTTGATATTTTAGTTCAAGTACCATTTTTTTTTTTTAAATCAAAGACAGCAGAATTTAAGTTAGTCACATAAATAAAATTTTGCGCCCTTATGCAACGGCATTAAGAATTAAAATGTAACGAAAATGTGAATTTGGTTCAAAATATTTTGTTTATAGAGGAAAATTACAATGAAGAGCACATGAAGTTTTGCAAGAGCGAAATGTTTAAATTTATGACCAAATTTGGACAAAATTGCCAGTTGTATATAGATATATCGGGACAAAATCATTTAAAATATATTACCTGGCTGCAAATTCTGAGTGGTTACAAAATGGATCCAGACAAATTCTCCAAATTCAGATTTGATACAATGCAAAACATAATGTAGGCATTTTCTCATGATATATTAATCATGATATCATATGATTCCTTATCATTACATAACGTTCCTGTTAGGTTTCCTGTAAGGTTTGTGCAGAAATAAATATGAATATACAACAGAATATGCAACACAGCAATTTTCATTAATGCTGTCGAATGTTTGTCCCGTACCTTAAATTTTAGAAAAAGAAATTTTAGAATTTGTTATAATAATAAAAAAATAGTTTTATCACTTTAGCTTCCATACCGTTAAGAAAGTATCATTAAAATGATCAAGAAGAACGTAAAATCATGCGTCAATCAGATTATGGAACATTTTTGAACGCATTCGGGCTACTATAATAAAACTTCACAGTTTAATAACGTGAAAAACGATGTCTAAGTAATAATTTGTAAAACATATAACACGTTTGAAAACACAATTTCATCCATAATCGAAAAAATAGCTAAAAATTTTGTACATCCCTGTATATGAACTATAGATTTATCATATAATTCATAATATGCTAAAATTTAGAACTGTTAGTGAACGCATAGCACAGTTGAAAATTCCTCGTTAGCAATTTCCGGCAATAAGCGGGTATATAGATGTCTTGTGCAGCCCTATATATGATTTATAGAATTTATACACGCTAAATAGTATGCAATTTTTAAAATTTAAAAAGTGCTCCACAACTGAAAATGCACTTCCATCAATTATTGTTCATACAGAGAAAAATATAACTGATTTATTTTGTGTGCCCCTGTATACGAAAGATCAATGACACATCATATTCAATAGTAAGCATCTTATAGAGCACCTCGGAGATATATATCAATTTAAATACTTTTGAAAAGGTTTACACCTTTTCAAAATGAACAAAATACACCACAAACAATTTTTCTCCATAGACCGTAATGTAACATAATTCTTTTTAGTGTCCCTGTAAATGATCGATAAATACTACCCATACCATATTCTATAAGAAATCATCTTGTAGTGCACTTCATAGATATGTATATAAATTTCAAAGTGTTTGAAATTATGAAACATTATTTGAAAAAAAAAAAAAACACAAACGATTTTTCCCCCATAGGCCGTAATATAATGAAATACTTTTGACTGTCCCTGTAACGAAATTATGACTTCTACACGCAACATTTTACAATACCTAACATTCAGTAGTGAATATGAATAACACTTTTCAATTTCATGGCGATGCGAATATATTGACGCCAAAAATAATTATGGCCAGCTAGAATCGGCAAACCACTCACCGTGCACTGCCGCAATTCCCGTTTTTTCAGAATTTTTTATTTTCACACCCATTTTTGCGGCGTTGTCACGGCTAAACCATTGATCAGAGAAAAAAACTTTTAATGCGTAAAATGTAGGAAATTTTATCCTCTTCAATTTATGCACTGAAGACTTTTGCGTAAAATGCATAATTTTGAAGTTATTTTGAAAAAAACAAAGAAAATCCCGTTTTTTTTTCAGTTTTTTGCCAAAAAAAACATGTTTCCCGGGATAAATTTTGTTGGCAAACTTCCGATTCATGTTCAGCGACCCAAAAAACATAAAGGCACCAAATATCAAAACTACACCAAAACTTTCCCCTATTTTCTACCAAATGACTGGACTATATCGTCATTATTATTTTGGAGTTAAATATGATATTCGATTATTATGATATTACCAAATTGTTCCAGATTGGAAATTAGCATTATACTGGGAAAATGTCTTTTTATATATTACAGTAGTGAAAGTTTTGAAAGATTTTTTTATTACTAATAATATTTTAAATTATTATTTAAAATCCTAAATCTTCATACCAATGTTTTCAGATTTAACATTTGCCAAATTTATAAAATAATACGAATTTTTTTTATAACATATGGAAAGATTTTTGAGAAACAGTTAAATATAATAATGCATTTAATTCATTTATGGTAGTTTCTTGTTGTTTAATAGTACAATTATAAAATACTAATTATTATTTTAGTGTTTTTCAAACTGGTATATTTATTTTTTTTTAATTTCATGTAAGCATTTTTTTGCTGTTTGGTATTTTAATCAAACATTTAATTATAGACATTTTGAATAAGTTATTAAATATCCTTCTATTGTAAACGCATTTTCTACGTTTTCGATACACTTAATTATTGGCATTAAAAAATAAAACATGATATTTGAGCATTGAAATAAAGTGTTTTTGTGCCTGATGTTTGTAGATAAAACTGATTTTTTTTTTTTTTTAAAGTTCATAGTATCACTTATATAATATAAGATTGAATGTATTTTAAAGAGATAAATAACTACTTTTTACATTAAAAATATTTTTCAAACAATAAGAACAGTACATATGTAGTCATTTCTTTTCTTTCTATATTTCCTTCTTTTTACTTGTCCCCAGCTCAGTCCTTTCCTATAAAACGTACTAAATCTATTTAGATCATATTCCCAAAATACAATATATACTGGAATAAAAAAATTAAATAAATAAAGCTTATTATGTCATTCTATAAATAAGAGTTGTATTATTATTCGTTTTTAAGAAAATTCGAAATCAAAATTTAGTTAAGGAGAATTTAAAAGAATAATATCTGCATATTCCATAGAATATAAAATTCTCGACTCCATGTTCATATTTAATAAAGCAATGACAAATCATAACACATAAAAAATCTTACACATTCTTAATATTTAGATCAAGTTTAGAACTTATAAAAAAAAAGATGTCAGTTGATAAGCATTGTGTAAATATCGTATTAACGTTAAAAGTGATTCGTAAAACTTACAGGGGAGTGGAAGGGGGGGAGAGGAGGGCCCAATTTCAATGGGATTTGGTTCATTTGCATGGTAGCATATAGATTTTAGAAATATTTTGACGACTAAGAAATAAAGAATCATCATTTAAGAAGAGTATACACAAAAAAAGAAGTTAAAAATATTAATTTCCTGAGTAGGTATTTTAAATATAAGAATGCATTAAACACCCACAGACTAAACATTACCGAGGAAAATTCGAAAACGGAGTGACTAGCAGCCTTAACGTATGTTTAGAAAGAATTGGACTTTTAGGTTGAATGTGTGCCGTATAACTAAAGATGAATATATTGAAGATTTGTAAGAAAAACTAGGTTAGTTAGCTTCAATTTGATGTGTGATTTGTTGTAAATAATCTAAATTAAACTGTTATAATGTACCATTGAAATTGGGACATTTATTTATGAACACCCTGTATATAAATTGCTCTGTTTTGAAAAAAGAAAGAAAGAAATAGCTGCAAATGTAGAAACTCAATAGCTATTTGAAGATAAATATATTTTTTTAAGAAATGGACTGTGTGAGTGAAATAAGCATTAAAAACACTTTTAATTTAATAAAATGAATCCCCCCCCCCCAAAGCAAGGAGGAAAATTTAGGAAAAGGGATATAAATGGAAAATTTTCTGTAAATTACGCCACTTCATGTAATAGTCGTAAAATATCTATTTTTTTTTTTTAACCATTTGGAAAAATGGTTATTGTTCTCTGTCAGGGTAGGAAATCAAAAACATATCTCAAGGGTTTTTTTGGTTGAATCCACATTTTATTCGTTTTCTGATTGGTCTATACAGTATTATGTATTTCCCCTTTACTTTCAACAGAGATGGATACTTCTGTTGCCACTACGGCAAAAAAGTAATAAAAACTACACACAAAAATTTAATAACTCAGAAACAAATTGAGATACAGCTTTCAAACTAATTGCATTTAAAAGTACATTTTTTTAATATAAAAATGGACGTTTTATTTCAAATATGACGACATTTTCTCCAATGGAAGCTTTGAAGTTCATGATTTATAAAGCCAAATGCACACAATCTGCAGAATATTGCGCAATTTTAACATATAAGATATCTTATACTATAATGCGAGCAAAAATTGAGTGTGTAAATTTTATCTTGAGAACGGCTCTAACGATTTTAATTAAATTTTGCACCCTACCGTTTTCGGGCACGTAAAGACCATATGGATGGGTCTTGTGTTCGAGAAAATTTGATTAGTGGGTGATTTTGGGTCATAATGGGTCAGGGTCTAGCTAATTATATCTAAAGAATGGCTCAATCGATTTTGACCAAATTTTGTATCCAACCATTTTCGGGCACGAGAAGACTATTGGGCTAGGTCACGTGTTCGAGAAATTTCGATTTGTGGGTCATTTTTGGGTCAGTGTGGGTCTAGCTATTTTTATCTAAAAAACGGCTCTAACGATTTTCACTAAACTCTATATTCTACAGTTTTGGATTACGAGAAGACCATTGGACTAAGTCACATGTTCGAGAAAATTCGATTAGTGGGGGATTTTTGGGTCACCGTTGGTCAATCTAAGTTATCTAGATAATGGCTCTAACGATTTTGACGAAATTTTGCTCCCTACTGTTTTCGGGCACGAAAAGACCATTGGGATGGGTCACGTGTTCAAGAAAATTAGATTAGTGGGTCATTTTGGGTCATAATGGGTCAGGGTCAAGCTAATTATATCTAGAGTACGGCTCAATCGATTTTGACTAAATTTTGTATCTAACAATTTTCGGGCACGAAAAGACCATTGGGATGGATAACGTGTTCAAAAAAAATTCGATTAGTGGGTCATTTTTGGGTCACCGTGGGTCCAGCTAAGTTTATCTAGATAACGGCTCTACTATTTTGACGAAATTCTGTAAGCTATTGTTTTCGGGCACAAAAAGACCATTGGGATGGGTCACGTGTTTGAGACAATTCGATTAGTGGGTCATTATGAGTCAGGGTCAAGCTAATTACATCTAAAAATGGCTCAAGACATTTTCACAGTTTTTTTAATATATGGCCGTTTCTGGTCATGAGATGACGTTTGGGCTAAGTCACATGTTCGAGAAAATTCAATTAGTGGGTCATTTTGGGTCACAATGGGCCAGAGTCAAGCTATTGGAATCTAAAAACATGCTCAAAACATTTTGAACAAATTTTATATTATACCATTTCTGGGCATGAGAAGAGAATTGGGGTAAGTCACATGTTCGAGAAAATTCGATTAGTGGGTCATTTTGGGTCACAATGGGTCAGGGTCCAGCTAATTTTATCTAAAAAACGGCTTAAACGATTTTGACTAAATTTTGTATTCTATCATTTTCGGGATCTAGAAGACCATTGGGATAGGTCGCATGTTCAAGGAAATTCGATCAGTGGGTCATTTTGGCTCACAATGGGTCAGGGTCAAGCTAATTGTATTTAAAAAGCGCTTCAAAACATTTTGAAAACATTTTGTATAATACCGTTTCCGAGCATGATAAGACCATTGGGCAGGGTCGCATGTACGAGAAAATTCAATGAATGGGTCATTTTGGGTCCTAATGGATCAGGATCAAGCTAACTTTATCTAAAAAACGGCTCAAAAGTTTTTTGACAAAACTGTGTACTACACCGTTTCTGGACAATATAAAACCAGTGGGCTGGGTCGCATGCTTAAGAAAATTCTATTAGTGGGTCATTTTGGTGATAATGGGTCGGGGTCAAACTAACGGCATCCATCTCAAAAATGTTCAAACAATTTTGACAATTTTTTTTTTGTTATACCGTTTCACAGAACAAAAATACCATTGAAATAGATACCACTTTCGAAATACCACTTTCGATAAATTTCGGTTAGTGGTTTTTTGAATCAACGTGGGTCAAGCTTATTTTATTTAGAATATGACTAACGATTTTCGCTAAATTTTGTATTCCATCGTTTTTAGGCTCGAGAAGAGCATTGTATTAGGTCGCATGTTCGAAAAAATTCGATTAGTGCGTCATTTTGGGTCACTATGTCTCAGGGTCAAGCTAATTGTATCTAAAACAGCAAGAATGATTTAGTGGAAATAATATATCGAGATAAACACAAAGCTCATTTTGACCGAGCTTAGCTCGGTCATTCCTGATAGTCATATATTAAGTGTTCAAAATTAATATAAAGATATTTTTACTCCTTCCCACAGTTTCTTAAACAAAAAAAAAAAAAAAAAAAAAAAAAAAAAAAAAAAAAAAAAAAGGCAATAGGAAAGGAGAAATCGCTTATCGGCGCGAAAAAAATCAATTAATTATATTAAAATAAATAAATGTTTCAAAAAATGTTACAAATCAAAATTAGATGAAAACAAACATTTCTTATTAACTACGAAGCAATTTCGACGGCGAAAAGGTGTCTTTACGCATACTCCCATATATCATTCAATCCTCATCCATCCTCATCATTCATCCATGTATCATGCATCCATGTATCAACTATTGAAAATGAACATTTCGTTTTAAATAAGGTGTAATTCTACCTCAAATACCTTTCTTATGTAATAATTTAATTATTTAAAAGTTATCTTTCATTTTCAATATTTCAATTGAATATACATTGTTGTGGAAATTCTATTATTCGATTTTTTTTTTTTTTTTATTTGGCAGCTGTAAGTAACCGGCTTTTCGTATTTGAAATATGTCAATTAATTCTCTATTCAAATAATGAATTTTTGATTAAAAATTTAAAAAAAAATCGAAAAAACAATTGGACACGCCACACCACAATCTAGTCAATCAAATGCTTTCAAGAGATGATTAAATTGCTATATATAGTTTTCCATCCTATAAAACTAATGCAACTGAACTATACAGGCTGATTATAACATTGAATAGAGCTTAAAATTATTCTTCGATTTAAAATCTGCTTTTTTACAGCATGTTTGAGATACATTTCACTATAAATTAACAATTTAGATTTTTTCATATACAATAAGTTTTGCAGTATATGCCGAGGAAGTGTAAAGGATATGCTAAATCCAAAATCGCCGCCGCTGTTGGCAACGGTAATAAATTTTCTCTAATATATTAAGATCCTTATTATTAAATATAAAATATGCATGAATGATTATCTTTTCATTAAAAGATTTTCGTTATTATTATGTTACTAATTTATTTTCTCTTAAAACACATCTCTTTATTACATTAATTAAAATTGTGACAAAGTATGATTGAAAATTGGGTGGCAGTGACTTTTTTTTAAATATTACTTTAAGCAATAAAAAAAAAAAAAAAAAAAAAAAAAAAAAAAATGAAAACGGCAGTTAAAAAAAGATATAAAGAAAAAGACCACAAATATCTTTAAATTTTTAACTTTAGATTTTCTTTGTCATTTTCATTATTTATTTTGATACCAGGCGCCAAATGGTGCTGCTGTGGCACTTCCCTATACGTCCAACCTGCGTGTCTGCGGGAAACATCTTACCAGTTTTTCTGAATAGTATTATTCGACTTATTACATAGTTTCTGAATAAGAACACCCGCCAATTTCAAGCATTTCAAAACAAAAATTAATTCAGAAATGTGTCAGAATGTAGTCCCTTTGGATTTGAGAACAGTATTAAAAATAATGTGTTTGTAAATATCGTAAAAATACTTGAATCATAAAATATGAGGTATCAAATAAGCTTAAGCATTAAATAATTCGATATTCGTGGCATAGAAGAGATTTGGTTTGTACTGAAAAAAATAACAAGAGATCAAAACTGGTACTAATTCCCCCTCCCCCCCCCCCCCCCCCCCAAAAAAAAGATACCTTACTCCAAGTTGAACCGATATTTACTTTCTTAACTTTAACAATATTGGATTCATCAAGACTATTTCTGTTTTGTGAGAAATGTCTTGATAGTGGCAGAAATGCACTGCGATTCGGTCAATGACGCGGAATTTACGATCAGTTGCATTCTTATTTATGGAGAAGCTAAGTCAATATTGTTTTGGCACGAATGGTGGTCGTTTCTATCCTTTCTAGTGACATCATTCTATTTTATAGTAATGAAAGTAAATCTGTTGAAAATATTTTTGCAAAATCGCCATTTTGCGTAAAGAAGTAACGAAAATTCTTGTGGTGGCGTTCCTTACGGCCGATTATCTTCATGAAGGAAATAAACAATTAAATTTTAAAAAAATAAAAAAACCCGACTGCGTAAAAAACGAACTAATTAATTATTTATCATCAATGTGAAACTATTTTTTTTTCAATTCCTACTATTAGCTCACACTCTCGCTATATATATCTTGTACAAATTTTCAATCGTTAATAAAATACTTATTATTCATCCAATCATGCTCAGATAAATTTTTTAAACTTGTGGATGACGCTTGATGTTAATCCAGTTTTTTTCAAATGTTAATTCATTAATTAAATTAAATTAATTCATTTTCAATAATCGAGAGAACCCTCTTCTTGACCAAGGTATTTTCAGACCGAGGGAGCCCTCTTCTCGATCAAGGCATTTTAAGCCCTACTCAACAGGAAAGAAGAATGGGAGAAAAAAATTATCTTATTAACCTAAGTAGGAATTGACTTAAAATATATTTTTTTATATTACTTGTTTATAATACTTACATATTTTTTTTATTTACTTGTATTGATGACTTTTAAGTTGTGTTTAATTGTTAGTTCCTATCTATAAACACTGTTTTGATGAGGTCTATAGATGTCTATGATGGTTAGAGTTGCAGTAAAGCTAGAGATTCACAATACATACACATCTTCCAGGTTGTATAATATTTTAACGGAGCTTCTGACTTTAAAACAGTCAATGAAACATCGTCTTCATTTTGAAAGACCTATCCAATGATATGCCACTCAATAGGGTGCGTAATTTTTTTTCATCACTACCGCCATTTTGTATTTTACGGCCGCCATTTTGAATTTATAAAAACAAAACCTAGCCTATAACAATCGGGCCGTTAAGACGAATTGATAGAGACCTCATTCATTAAAATCCATTCAGCCGTTGGGATGTTTCGAGGGTATAAAGAAATCCACATACACAGATACGCGTGAAACACATAACCCTTCTTTTCAGTCGGGTAATAAGACAAGTGTGTGTGTGGGTGTACCCTCATTGGGGGTATTTCTGAAGGGACCTAATCCATATTCAGGACCTTGGCAAAGCAGTTAGTGGGGTCCAACGTATACCGCAATACTGAACTAATAAAATACAGCATATAGAATATATCATAGTGATCACTGCATGTAATATATCATAGGATAATAGATAATATGTGTAATAAAATGTATGAAAATTACCACTATATTCCCATTTAATGTACATAATTATTTTTAATTTCGCCAATATCTCTATCATTTACAATATTTTAAGTATTTATTTTTTGCGTTTATGGTAACTTTGAGGATCTGCAAATCTATGCATTTTCCGATAATTATACCAAATTTGCTTTTAAGAAATGAAGTTAATACTATATTTTTCTGATGAAGAAACATTTAAAAACAAATGTAGAGCAAAAGTTTTATTATTCTATACAGAGGAAACTTTATTTTGAATTGGGCTCGGGTCCCCTAACAAGACCCCCATTCGGCGGGCGGGGGGGAGGGGGGGACAGTTGCCCTGTTTACCCGATGGTTGAGCGGGCATTGCCCGCATTTATGCAGCTTTACCCAACTTCGATGAAAACAATGGAAAGCTTCAAAAGGTTAAGGCTCCTGTCTCGTCAGACGAAGAAACTCGCGAGATAATGCTAAACATATGGGAAGGTTATTGTCAAATATTTCATTTGCATTTCGATATTTTTAAATATTTATTTATTTTATTTTATTTTATTTTATTTTATTTATTTATTTATTTATTTTAATTTAATTTTTATTTAATTTTATTTTATTTTTTGCATTGGGTAGCTGAGCTCAATCCCTTACATCTGCCTATTTTTACTTTTTGGCTATGTTTTTTTTTTCTTTCTTTTTTTTTTTAAAGATGACACTTTCAATTTCGAAACCAGTTCCCTAAGTGAAAGTAACTTTATAAAAAATGTCTGCAACCAAAATCAAAAAACTAAAAAAGGGCAGATGTAGGGATCGAGCTTAGAAATCCAATACAAAAAAAAAAAAAAAAAAAAAAAAAAAAAAAAAAGACACATATATATGGGGCATTCTCACAATCTTTTGACTTTCATGTCCCTGAAAAATAATTTTTTATTTAATACACTTTTTTGTGTTTTTTTTTTTCAATTTCATATACTGGGGAACATCCCATTGCATGATTCCATAACAATAATAACGAGATAAATACGTTTTGGACGATGTTTGCGGTCCAAATACCAGGAAAACTCATCTACCGTCCCGTGTCCCTGATGCTGATTTTTAAATTTGGATCTGTCTGTATAAAATTGTTTCAATAAAAATAATTCAATGTAATTTTTTTCTGAAACTGTAACTATTGTTTTATATAAATAGGTAGCTAAAAATTAACCTGCACACATTTCTAGGGTTCTTATTTTTTTTTAAACTCTGTCCCTTGGTTTTAGATTCCTTACCATCCCTCTTCCAAAAGTATACAGAAAATCATTTCAGATGCAGCCACAGAATTTTTGTCAACTTTTTTTTCATGCAGAAGTATTCTAGAGAAATAATGTCTAAAATTCTTTGGCAGGAAATTTACTGTAGAATTTAAATCAGCATTTAAATATCAATTTCAAGCATCGTGGCTTTATTGGTAGTCTCACCGTCCCCAAGGTTTATTCCTCACTTTTCGAGGTAAATTAAAAAAAAATTAAATATAATATGTTAACAACTGTTTCTAAAAATCAATGAACATTGTGGCTATCACTTAGTCTTAACATGATTTTCCTAAAAATACGTGGTAATTTTCCTTACTGTTCCATCCTTACCGTCTCTATTTTTACCATTTCGTCCCTTTTTAGGTGCGTTCGTAATTATATAAATACGTAGCACCTATAGTCGTCGTTCAGTCCGTCTGTCTGTCCGTCCGTCTGTCCGTCCGTCTGTCTGTCCGTCCGCATATAACAGAGCAAAAACTACCCGACCGAATGATCTGAAATTTTTAATATATAATTGCTGCAATATTTTGTCGAGCCATTTTCAATTTTATGAAAATCGGATGTATAGTTTAATTACAGGGACAGTCAAAAGTTTTTCTTTACATTACGGCCAATGGGAAAAATTATAGCAAATGCATTTTAATGATTTTACAGCCTTCCGAAGGTCTGAAATTTTAAATATATAATTGCTGCAAAATTTTGTCGAGCCATTTCAAATTTTATGAAAATCGAATGTATAGTTTAAGTACAGGGACAGTCAAAAGTTTTCCGTTACATTACGGCCAATGGGAAAAAATTATAGCAAATGCATTTTAATGATTTTATAGCCTTCCGAATGGTCTGAAATTTTAAATATATAATTGCTGCAAAATTTTGTCGAGCCATTTCAAATTTTATGAAAATCGAATGTATAGTTTAAGTACAGGGACAGTCAAAAGTTTTCCGTTACATTACGGGGAATGGGGAAAAAATTATTGTAAGTGCATTTTAATGATGTTACAGACTATGCACTTATGAAGCGCAAAAAAATATACATTCAGTACAATATGGGGTGCAAAAAATACTTATAAAACTAGTTATAGTACGAACGCACCTCATTTGCCACGTTTGACGAGCAATTTCCAACTTGTTTTACCTTACCGCCCCTTCTTTAACACCCCTTTAAGACAATGTTATACAAAAATTCTGTATTAAAAGTACTACATTTGTATTATTTCTTATTTGAATGTCCTGTGGGTACTATGCAAATTCATTATAAGTAAAGATTTAGAAGAAAATAAAAAAGTTATAGGGGTAAAATGGTAAGGAAAATTGAACTCGCAAGTTTAACCTAAACCTCAGTTAAATAAAAAAATATTTGCTGCTGACCATTTTTTTCTTTATTTTGAATCATTAAGACATTCGTCTATCAGATTAAAATGTTATTTTAGCAAGTTTAATTTCGCCAGATTTTTTCCCCCCAAAAGTCAAAAGATTGTGAGAATGCCCCATATCTAAAAATATCGAAATGCAAATGAGATATCGAAAAATAACCTCCCTATAGGTTTAGCATCAGCTCGCAAGTGTCTTCGCATTGAAACTCCTCGACCGCGAAATCCGACATTAACCTATGGGAAAACTTAGAAGAACGATTCTTCATTGCCTAATATAATTATTAAAATACGGTTTTCATTGAGAGAAAGTCGACTTTAGAATCCAATGGTGTACGTTTTGAAAGATTGTCGCCTTAAATTTTAAGTATTTAAAAATTCCCTACAAACTTTGAATTTTCTATGTTATGAAAAATTAGCATATTTTTAAAATACTTAAAATTTACACAAGACATATTTAAAAACTCACATGATCGGCATCTGACATCTGCTTTCTGATATTGAAAACTGTATTTTAATAATTAGATTCTGTCATAAGTACACTGTAAAAAAAACCACAGTAGATTTGCCAGAACAAACTCGATCACAGTGAATGTGCTATATCTTTCTTTGTTTCCTGACTATATTAACATGGAAAATACAGTAGTTGCGTAAAATTAACAGCACAATGTGCTGGCAATTTGGAAGCATTTTTTTACAGCACAAACTGCTGGCGTCCAAATTGCCAGCACATTGTGCTGTTAATTTTACGCAACTACTATATTTTCCCTGTTAATATAGTCAGGAAACCAAAGAAAGATCGAGTTTGTGCGCGAGATGAACAGTACTTTGTACTGTAAAAATGTCGTTTTTTTTTTTTTTTAACAGTGTAATGGCACTTCTAAATTTGTACCATAGGTTAACATGAGATTTCGGGATCGGGGAATTTCAGGGCCATTGTGCGACATGGTTTCAAATCCACCACTTCTCGTCTACCAGCTTTCAAAGCAAATCCTCTCAGTTGCTGGTGGACCAACTATTTCTGGTTCAGCTTGAAGTGAGGTACCTTGAAATTCTGTTAGAAGAAATGGATTGCAACCCTGTCTTCCCTATATAATGTTTTTGTGTTGATATGTATTACTACACACCTAATTCTTTGAATTAGATTAAGAACACCCTGTATATTATATACTGAGCCATGATTTCTAATTTGCACATTGAGAAAAAAATAATAGTATTTCCTAAGAACTAAAAAAAATGTAACGCGCAACAATGCATATGTGTGTATATATAACTTCTGCCTTATAAAAATTTCAAGTATTTCTGTTCTAAGACTAGTATTTTTTATATATTTTTTCCCATTCTATAAATACACCTGAAAAATAAAAGAAAAAGTTTATTATTATTATTATTATTATTATTATTATTATTATTATTATTATTATGTTATCTAAAAACTTTTGAAAGTACATTACACTTCATTAATTATCACATAAATAATCATTAAAATATTATGTTTATCTTAATAATAATCATTTCTTTCACTACTGGAAATTTTTCTCAGAGAAAAATTAATACGTAAAAAAATACCCGTCTTTTTTAAACCTAATTATTTTGGCTTAATAAAAGAAAAAAATGGAAGGAAGAAAAAAAGAGGAAAAAGGATTGGAATACTTCGTATATTCCAATTTCCGTCTATTCTAATAACTAGCGTAATTTTAACACGAAATGATATGTAAGCGTATGTGTTTCATGTTTCAAATCTGACTTTTACAGACGCACTTTATTAATTGTTAGGAACGTTTCGAGCGATAAAATCGCCAACTAAAATACCGCCAAACTCGAAAACTATAAACCTGTATTTATCACCTATATAAGTTTCATTCAAAAAAATACCTGTTCGCATTTGACATTGAATTTAAAAGAACCGGGAGGATTAATTTTTTAAGTAGTGTTATGATATAGAGACTGTTATACTGTTATAGTGTGTTTGATTATAAATATGAGGTGTGGATCAAGTTGCTTTATCTGGTGCGACACATCTTTTTTAAAAGGTGAGACGTCGATTTTTAATAAGTTTTTAAAAATAATTTTTATTATAATATTTTAAGGGGATGAGGGACTTTGAAAAGAACAAAAATTGACCAAAAATAAGGAATCTTTGTTCTTCTGATAAAATTTGTTAAAATTAAAAAAATTGCCATGTACTTGACTCAAAGTATGTTTCTTTTTCTTTTTTTTCTTTCTTTTTCTTTCTTTCTTTTTTTTTTAAGTAAATAATGAAAACCAAATAATATACTTATAATGATAATTTTTTAATTTAATTTCTCTTGAACATAATATTATTCTTTATAATATAATAAAGAAAAATAAAATGATATGGCTTTTGTCAGAAAAATCATAATTCTGACGTTATAATTAAATTTATTAACATTTTACTCTGGGAAGGATTTGATACTGAAACTGTACTTTAATAAATTCTTTCGTGCAAAAATATCTTTATTTCAATTAGTAAATTCAACTTGTTTATAATATTTTTTATTATATTTTAACAAATAATCTATCAATCGATAGCTAACATGTTTGATAGGCAAAATCAAACTGCTGAATGTACAAATATATTTTATTATATTTTATCATATCCTAGCTTTAATATGCTTCAGTCATAAACCCTTCTTTAATAAACTCTTTTGTGAAAAAAAAAAAAATATTAACAATATGTAAAGCGCCTGATACATTTATGTGTCATTTATAAAACTATCGTTAAGAAGATCTACATTCTACGCAAAAATTTTGAATAGTTACTTTTGGTGGTGTCCTTTATTTTTCATTTTCTATTGTTATTATTTTATAATGATAGATATTTCGTGAATAAAATAAATGAAAATTAGTATTAAATACTTTCTGGTGTGAATTCAAAATTTCTGTTTAAAAAAAACCGCCACATCTGGCAGCACTGTTTGCGACCTGTATAGTGTTAAAAGTTCTTTTTATTTAATTTTTGTGTGATAATCTTGTAGCTGCCAAATTTTACGCTTTTTTTCTACCACTATACTTTAGCAGAAAAGTTTGGAATATTTAATCTAAATTTTAGGCTTTTAACATAGAGAGATACCGCGAATTTTATTCAAGTTTTATAAAAAATATTTCACACCTGAATTTTTATATAATACTATTTAACTTATTTCTGTGCGATTGATATATATTTTTTATTTTATGAAGAAATATCAGATTAGAATCGAAGTATTTTCATTTAATATCGACCAAAGGACCGGTTGGTGGTATTTGGTATTTTTAATATTAAATAAGAAATCAAATAAGAATCAATCATAGTGACAGGAAAAAGCGTAAAAATTGGCAACCAAGTTTATAACATATAAAAGAAAAATCTATAAATCAGTTGAAATAATTTTTGGTCAGAAAAAATAATTTTTCACACGGTATAAAAAAAAAAAAAAAAAAATCGTATTAAAATTAGCTCTATTATAAGCTTTCATGCATCAGAAACGGTCCTCTAATAATTTCTTTTCAACGACAAATATAATATTTATTTTTATATTTTAATTAAAATTGTTGCTAATAACTTATCGATATTTTAAAGAACGATCCATCAATCGATCGATAAGATTTTTGAACAGAAAAATAATATTTCTGAAGGTATATTTTATTAACTTTAATTTACCATCTGGTCTATGCAATCTTTAGTCAGGAAACAGTACTTTAATTAAATCTTTTATGCAAAATAATAATTGTAATAACAATAAAATGTCTTTATTTTAATTTTTATTTTTTTCACTGATAATCTCGTTAATGATATTTTATAAAAAATATCTATAGATCTAGCAATGTGATTTTTGATCAGAAACATAATATTGGTGTCGATATAAGTAAACATTGTTATCTAATAATCTCTATACAACTTTAATGAAACGGATCTTTAAAAGATATTCAATCCAAAAGATATTATATTTATTTTAATTTTTAACATAAACTTCTTTCTGATACTTTTCATTTTATTTTTTATAAATTTATAAAATATATATATATATATTATCGATAGATTTTTGATCAACAAAATCATATTGCTGAAGGTAAAAATGATTTTAACTTTAGCCAGTTCTGTATATGCTTTAGTAATGAAATGCTTGTTTTACAATTTATTTTATGAATAATAATAATAATAGAAATAACATAATTTCTTTTAACGTTTTGATTTAATTTCTTTCTAACAATCTTCCTTATAATATAATAACAAAACATATGATGTTATTTTTTTGTCAGAAAAATCATATTTCTGACGTTATAAATAAATTTATTAAGATTTTGCTGCGTGGAAAGGTTGAATATTAAAACGCTACTTTAATAAATTCTTTTGCGGAAAAATATCTTTATCTCAATTTTCGAATTCAACTTGTTTATAATGTTTTTTTTTTTTTTTTTTTTTTTTTATCATATTTTAACAAATGATCTATCAATCAATCGCTAGCATGTTTGATCGACAAAATCAAATTGCTGTAGGTACAGATATGTTTTATCACATTTTATCGCATATAGCTTTAAATACTTTAGCCATTAAAAGCTGCTTTAATAGACTTTGTTGTTAATATTAATAATAATATTTTTAAAAGTTCTTTTAATTTAATGTTTTCTCTGATAAAGTTCTTTATACATAGTTGCCAACTTTTACCCTTTTTAACCAGTATATTTCAGCAGAAAAATTTGCATTATTTAATCTAAATTTTTGGCGATTAGCACTAAACATACCGCGAATTTTATTCAAGTTTTATAAAAAAATATTTCACAACCGAATTTTTATTTAAAAATATTTAACTTTGTTATTCAACTTATTTCTGTGTAATTTATATTATTTGTTCAAACATGCTGGTAGGAAAAAGATTAAAAGTTGACAGTCAAGTTTATAACATATTAAAGAAATATCTATCGATGAATTGAAATAATTTTTGTCAGAAAAGTCATTTTGCTCACGTTATAAATAAACTTTATTAAAATTATCTCTATTATAAGCTTTGAGCTTTGATACAGAAAAGGTACTTTAATAAATTCTTTTCTGGAACAAATATAACATTTATTTAAATTTTTTAATTAAAATTGTTGCTAATAACTTATCGATATTTTAAAAAACGATCTATCAATCGAATGGTAACATTTTTGAACAATAAATTAATATTGCTGAAGACATATTTTATTATCATAAATTTACCATTAAGTGTATGTAAGCTTTAGCCATGAAACAGTACTTAAATTGAATATTTTATGCAAAATAATGATTGTAATAATAATAAAATGTCTTTATTTAAAAATTATTTTTTCACCGATAATCTCCTTTGTGATAGTTTATAAAAAGATCTATCTATCTATCAATGTGACTTTTGATCAGAAACATAATATTGGTGTCGATATAAATAAACTTTGTTATCCAATAATCTCTATAGAAATTTAATGAAACGAATGTTTAAAAGATATTCAATCTAAAAAATATTATATGAAATTTGATATGATGAAAAAATGTATATGACGGAATTTTTTTTCTTTTTATTAAGAACGTGAAAAAAAAAAAAAAGCTTTTACTCATTTTCAAATAAATTTGTTTGTAACTTCTGGTGTCATTCAATCATTTCAGCCTAGTACGAATAGAAATACTTTGGCCCTGAAGGGGTTAATCCTCTCTGCAAACTTAAAAACCGCAAGCATTTGTAACTGGTAGTCTTAAGGCAGGTTAAAGTGTGAAGGGAGATTCCTAAACTACATACACCCATATTAATAAGTCTTTACTATGACTTATAATATCATTTTCCCAGTTATCCGAACTTTTGCATAGAGCCAACCTGACGATTTCGGATTATCGGCACTGCTGTAATATTTTTAATTGCGATCGAAAAATCGATCAATTAGATTTTTGATCGGTAAAATCGTATTTCTGAAGGTATAAGTAAATTTTAAAATCAGATATATAAGCTTTGATAAGAAAATGATACAGTCAAAAAAAAAAAAAGAAAAAAAAAAGCCTTTATTAGCAGATCATTTACAATAAAGACGAAAAAAAATTCATTAGATTTGAATTAATATCTACTTATATAATATAGTTATAATTTTTTAAATAGTGACCGTCTACGCATTTTAAAAGTGTAATTTTTTTTAAATAGTGACCGTCTACGCATTTTAAAAGTGTACATTTTTTTTTATATACCACCAACTTCTCATACCATATTTGAGGTTCTGGTATCAAAGTAGCCCGTATAAAGATGTAGTTTACATACTTCTTAAATTTTCATGGAGTTATAATAAAAAATGGGTTAAAGATTTATCCATAGATTTAGAAAAAGGATCTACAATTTCAAAGGGAAAACTTCCAGAATTATGGAATTATTAAGCGAGCAGGGCAAGAGCAGATGCCCCTGACGCCAAAGAAGACTTAGTTTGAATTTTGGTAGAAAAAAACAGATAACGAAATTTAGGCAAACTTTTATAGAATCGGATAACCCATAAAGTAAAGATGTATTCAGTAATTTTATACTCTATGCTTTGAACAGAGCTAGCTTTTCCATTAGGTAACCAATTAGGGCATCAGAACGATACTTGATTAACACTATTTCTATTGGTGTCAAATGACACCTTTTAGAAGATTTTGATTTATGGTTTTTTATTTGTAATTTTTAGACTGAAACAGTTATACCAATCATTTTTAATACGTTGAAAACATTTTTTTGTGTGTGCTTATTTCACTCAAAAACTACGAGCAAAATAAACATAAATCAAAACTTTAAACAGGTGTCATTTGACACTGGTAGAAATAGCGTAACGAATTCATCCAAGATACTTGCAAGATATATATAGGGTCCCAGTTAGATTTGGAATGGTTCAGTATTTCCTACATTATCGTGATGAAAATTTTTCTTTTGTATGTCTTTGTAAACAAACTATAAGATCTACATACTTGATTAACGAACTCATCCAAGATATTAGCAATATCAACACTATGTCCCAATTAGATTCAAATTGGTTCACTCTTTTATAAGATCACGCCTAATTTTATGGCTGTAATTTATATAGTTTCAAAACATTTCCGCTGCTATATGTTTATTTGGCGTAGGCATCGATTATTTAAAATTCACCCCTTTAATTTAAACTTGATAGAATGCGTGAACTGGAGAATTTATAAAAAGAAATAATAAATTTTTGCTCTATTTCTTTTTTAAGATATGGCAACAAGAAAGAGAAATAGCATTATTTAAACTATCTAATCAAAATTTCTAAATTGTTTTCTCAACGTTTAATCGTAATTTAAATAATATTAAACTATTAACGATAAAAAAGGATATTTTTAAGAAAATTATTACACTCTTTATTTTTTGTTTATATTTTATATTTATATATTTTCCTTTTTAGATTTTAAAATATTTCGTTGTTGCAGTAGTTTCACAGACACATTGCATATTTTGTTCAGAGTAGTTAGTCGGGAGTAGTTAGACGCATAATTAACTCCATTGCTTTGTAACACGTAAACAGCTGTAACCATAAAGATAATTTAGCGACTTATCACCTGCGGCCGGCTAACGAAAAAATGCCTTAAAATTAATTGATTTGCAATCAAGTTCTAAAAATATCAAAATGTTGTATTGTCATGAGAAAAGCTCTTGAGTAAATAATTTTTATATTTCTAGCACATCAGGAAAAGTGAGACAAATCGATTAAAAAATTCTATCGTTACAATACATAAACATATTCCGATCCAAACTGCTTATTTTCGGATTAATTTTTAAATTTATTTTTGCTCTAAAACAAATCAAACTGGGAAATTCTCTTATTTAGAAACTACATAATGTGCCGTGCTTCTCGATTTTTTGATAAATGCGGAAAATATTGGGAAAAATGCTGTCAAAGTTGGCGTTTTGAACCGAATTTTCGGAAGAGGGAGATCTGGGAATGAAAAAAAATGGTCATACTGAGAAAATAATTGTTTAAAAATCAAATTTTAATTAATTGAGCGAAAAATGAAATCACACGGCCTCTTTTACATCTTTTCGAAAATCACCCCAGCAAGTTTCATGTTTTTACTTTTAAAAATGGGTCTGAAAATGTCTCAGAAAATTTCGAGCTGTTGAGGGTGGAAAAATATTTTTTCGAATACACCCTTAATGGAAATTCACTCCTTTGGTTTGCGCTTGATAGAAAGCGCGAACTAGGGAATTTACTTAAAATATAAAAATTTTTGCTGTGATTCTTT
Organism: Maratus speciosus; assembly: GCA_963932465.1. Classification (NCBI taxonomy): domain Eukaryota; kingdom Metazoa; phylum Arthropoda; class Arachnida; order Araneae; family Salticidae; genus Maratus; species Maratus speciosus. The sequence continues at coordinate 179,041,643 of OZ010796.1, read as the reverse complement.
TTTAAGATATTGTAACAGGAAAGGAAAAATATATATTAGTTAAAGTATACATGCAGGATTTTTAAATTGTTTTCTGAACGTGTAATCATAATTTATTTAATAGTATACTATTAAAATCTAAAAGAGTATAAAAAAAAAAAAATCACTCTTTATTTTTTATTTATATTTTCTACATTTTAGTGTTTAATATATTTGGTAGCTGTAGTTTCGCAGTCATTTGGCTTAGCTTGACGAGTGAGGTTTTATAAACAGTTGTAGTTTATTGCCTGAAGACGTCTAGCTGAAAAATTGCTTTAAAATTAATTTATTAATTTTTTTAATATTAAAATGTTTTACTTCTGTCGGGTATACACCTGTGTACAATTTTTTTTTCATAATTCTACCATATCAGGAAGTGAGTGACAAATAGACTACAAAATTTCACCTTTTGCATATAAACATTGACTCTTTTCACATCTTCCATTACGCCAACTAAGGTTTAGCACAGATCAGATCTTTATGTGTAACGATTAATCGAAGTAATTATTAATCGAGTTACATTTATTTATGCATTTAAACCTTTATCAACTGAATTATGAATTCATGAAAATTTTATCTTCTAAAGCATTTTTCGTGAATTGTTTAAACTACATTAGAAGATTTACATAATCATTTAATAAATTTTAGAAGGATATTAGAAGGATTGAAGGATTTTGATGGATTCATTAAATTTGAATTTATAGGCAATATTTATAACCCCACTTAAATCTTTTATTTTAAATATTTTTCTTAGTATTTTGTAGAATTAGGAAATGTACAAATATAATGTCCTTACAATAGAAATATAGAAATATTTCCGAATTGAAAAATTCCCCCCTCCCTTCCAAACGCCAAGAAAGCTCAAAAGATGCAAAGACAAAAGAAATCATCCTTTTAAAAATATTTTTATTTTGCGTAACCCATAATGCTTTTGGAACAAGATAAAGAAATATATCTATAACTCATGCTAAACTGTATTAAATCTAATGGATGTATTAAATGAATTTTATAACAAGTTATTTTAATGGTACTTATAAGTACCGTCAGTAAATAAAGGTTTAAACAACTTTTGTACATCTTAACATAAAATGTCAAACATTTCATTTCAAATAAACGTTATTTTCAGCCATAATAAATCAAATGATCGAAGCAAAAAATATATTTTACGTGCATTTTTCTTTCATGAAATGTTTTCTCTCAGAGGTTTTCTTATTGGTATTCCTTAACCCCTTAATTCTCGCTCCTGTCATATTCACGGGCTGTGTCTTTTACTCAAATTGTTTGATTCCCACCAGTTTTATAAAATAGTGAAATTGGCTATATTTGAGTATCGTTTTTCCTGTCATTAAATAAGGTGAATATTTCTTTTTCATAAAAGTGGTGCCAATAAGCAATTTGAATTTTTCAACCGTAATTTAATTCGAGCGTTAAGGGGTTAAATAATGCTTTTTGCAGATACATCTTACGGCATATACAGTTGAGATGTCGATCCACCCCTTCACGAAAATCTATTTAATGAAACAGGTTCCTTCACAAAACTCATCTTTATAAGACAGATCCTTCACGAAATTGCTTTTAATAAAACAGGCCTTTCACAGAAAGCCCCTTAATAAAATTGGCTTCTCAAAATGCCATTACATTAAAACAGACTTTTCATTAGTTATTTTTATTTTGTTCGGTTTTAAAATGTGTAATTTGCAATCAAAACAACTTCACCATAAATAAAATCTTTATCAGAAATGACTTAAAGAAGTTACATGTATTATTAAGAAATGCTCGATTCAAATTTGAGTTATTGGATTTCATCGTTAGTTGCTTTTTTTTTTTTTTTTTTTTTTTTAAGTATAAATTACACAAAAATAAATACTATGTATTTGAAATCAATTCATATTCATTAGCCGCCATTTCATAATTTTCGTATAACAAAATCGGTTTAAAACACTGATTTTAACAGTGTTTTTAGAAAGATTCTTTATTTTTATCGGAAAAACAAGAAAGATAAGTTACAGATTTTATACAAATATAAAAAACATTCAAAAACATTTTAGACTACTATAAATACGTTTTGTTGCATAGCACTGCTATCTAGGATTCTATACTTTTTATACACTTATTGATGTCTATTAATGATATTCTATGACGCATGAAAAAGTGTCGATCGAATTTAATTGGTAAAAATAAATCAGATTATAACGTAAACTTAGAAGCAGCGTTCAAAAAATAGAATATGAGTACAGAAAGAATATTGTAGCTATATTAAGAACTTTTAATATATTAATAGTTCATTTTGCACTGAACATATATCAATTCTGTTCATCTTACACTGTAAAAAATTTGTCATAACTTTATTTCATAAAATTACTGGCAGTATGCTGCCACAAATTTTATGAATTATTTAACTGATATAACTGGTGTAATTTTAACTCATATAACGGGTTAAACATTATCCCATAATAATGTGAATTATGATATTTTAGCGTTATTGCGGTGTAATATTACACCAGTTATATCAGTTAAGTACTTCATAAAATTGGTGGCAGCATGCTGTGACCAATTTTATGGAGAATCGTTATGGAAAATTGTTTACAGTGCGTCTTTTAAAAATGAATTTTTATTTTAAGAACCCATAAATGGCCGTCAATTTGTAAAAGCCTGTATGAACTATCACGGTTGGCGAACCTTTTTGTTGCTGCGTGCCAAATTTGATCAAAAAATATTTTACGTGACCATGAAGTGCCAACTAAAAAACAAATTTAGTAGATGGAAAAATAATGACTTGAAATAACTTAAAATTGTCTATTATGATTTAAAAAATAGGAGGAATATACATGTAGGTATTATACGCTATAATAATTATGGAAACAAATGTATTTTAGTAATTTATAAAAAAAAAATAATGCGATGTAATTTGATTTCTGTTCTATCTGTTTCTGTTGCATCTTAATATCAAGTTAATTTTAATGCAAACTGAACCGGATTTGTCTGACAAGTGCTTTCAGTTTGAGTTTTGATATTATTCATTTGTGAAAACAGTGATTCGAAGGCATAGATAGGCAGGAAAACTATTAAAATGACGAAAGTCAGTTTCTTTAAATTCCAAAATTGCCATAACTTTACCATCGGAATTTAGTAATGTCTAATAACCAATTCTTGCCGATAGTTTTCAAATATCGTGTCTGTTTGAAAAAATTTTGAGACCATAATTACTTAGATTGTAGTATAATATGCTGCAATTCCATTTAATCGAATTTAGAAAATATCAGTCGCGATTTTGTGTAATCTGACTTTATTTTGATTTAGAGCCACGAGCAAGGCCGTGCCAAAATTATTTTTTCGCGTACCAAAAGTGGCACGCTTGCCATAGGTTCACCATCCCTGAACTATGCAATTGACTCTTTGTAATTAGAAGTTGAACAATGAGAAATATCGGTTTGTTCGAATTTATTCCCTTTGAAAGGCACATTCAAATCAATATTCAAATTGTGAATATAGTAAATCGTATTTTCGAATTGCTTGTTTGAATAATTTGACGATTATTGTTTTCAATATCTCATTATTTTTATGGACACTCTTTTTATGAAGCAATTTATGCTAAATTTTGTTCAGCAGCGCGAACAATCATAAAAATGCAGCTTATTTTTTTTTTGGAATTTTTGAATTTTTAACCAATTCGATTAGTGTTTAATAAGTCACTCACACAGTTTTCCTAGATAAAAAGAAAAATAAACGGTTAAATGCGAGTATTACTCGCGCTCAGAGGTTTCCGTACAATAAATATATGAATTATTAAATGTATTATTAAAAAAAAATCGTTACTAAAAGAAAAATAAGACTTTGTAAAAACTATATAACGTAGGGTTTGGTATAGCTGTATATATACTAGAAAAGTATGAATAGGCATACAGTAAAAGTTCAAAGAAATATGAAGCCTAAATAATATCAAATATTGCTATTCTGCATAACTCTTATTTAAATCTTATCCTAATCTATTTCTAATCTAATTTAATTCGGCACTGACAATAAAAGTAGTGCATATTTAAATTTCATTTGGCATTTCATAGAACTAAATTCAGCGTAGTATTAATCTTTTCTTGTTACAGTGTAGCTAAAACAAAACCCTTGTTCAAAATTTAAACTTGGCATTGTGCTAAGCGCGCTTCGAATAGAGGTAGCAAAGTTTCAACGCCACCTTCGTCCGTGCCGCGTTTTTTCAGATTGGTTTTTAATTAACTTTTAAAGACACGGGAGGCGTATTTAGAGATCGACTCAATGCACCTATTCGCGAATCTAACAGTATGTGATTAATTCTAATTAAATTTGTCTGTTTTTAACAATATGACGTTTATTGCTTTAATACTGCTATTCTACATTGTATTACACAAATGTATCATTAAAAATTGTTATCTATGCTTTAAAAGCCGATGGAACATACAGTACGCCGCCCCTGTCGATAGTATATCCAAACCGTCCGTGTCTTGAAGGGTTAATATCTCGGCTAATTACCGACGATTTTTTTCAAAAATCATTATCCACAATGCTTTGTACTTCTGCTATGATAGGCACCTCCAGCGCTCCTCAACACCTTTGCTGAATGCCCGCAAATCGAAATTTGTTTGTAACGGAACAACTTTTCTCAAAAACTATATGACCTCTTCAAATGAAAATCAAATTTCAAATTTCAAAGTAATTGTTTAAAAGGCGCAAAGGCCAACATAGTGAAAAAGATTCCAAGCCGGGACTCGAACCCGGGCCATCAGTATAGCGCACTGACGTTCTACCGACTAAACCACTTGGAACGATACCTAGCTCGGAAAATTTCTCACTATATCACAGTGCGCTATACTGATGGCCCGGGTTCGAGTCCCGGCTTGGAATCTTTTTCACTATGTTGGCCTTTGCGCCTTTTAAGCAATTACTTTGAAATTTGAAATTTGATTTTCATTTGAAATATTGTATGCAAGGCGAATATTTCTCTCTGGAGTAATTTCCATGTATTACTATATGACCTCTGTTAATTGCTATAATTTTCCTGCAAGGTTTATATTAACCTCTACTTTTTCTACTTTTTTCATTATTTTAGTTTCAGTATAGATTCGGAAATAGATGGGCGGGGGGCATATTTTTGCACTACATTTTCTCTACGATACCTCTGAAAATATGATACCTAAAATTAATGAAATGCATTTTTAAGTTCAGCGTTACGAAAGCTTTCACGCGATACCCCGCATGATATACAAAGAAAATATATGTTTTTTTTCAAGTAACTTAATTATCTCCTCTACATTTTACCTAAAAATATTTGTAAATGTTTAATAATCTGTAAATATGAGGGTCAATATTCTTTATTACTTCCCCCCCCCCCCAATTTGAACTTTCCACATTTTACATAGTTTACGAGTAAAATGGCTGTGACAGACAGATACAGGAGTGATCTTATAATGGTTCCGTTTTCCCTTTTTAGGTACGGAACTCTAATAAAGCTGAACTTATGCAAATAGATAGAGAAACTGTAAATTTAACGAAAGTTAAAAGAGCAATAATAAGAGTGGTTTATCGGGATTTTTAATAATTGTATGTATTAATAAATAAAGAGAAAACATACATAAATTTGAATTATTTAGTTAATAATCATATATTTTAAATGTTATGCCAATATTTACACTCTTTTATTCAACTTAACTTGTTTTTAGTTTCTTCTATCTTTAGAAGTAGAAAGTAGAAGTAGTGGATTTGTGAAAATTTTTGAATTTCGGTTTTCGACGGATATACACGTTTTAGGGGTCAGAGATCCCGAAAAACATGTTTTTACAAAATGCCTGTCTGTGAGTCTGTTTGTCTGTATGTGACAGTGACACAGATTTTGTGCGCTCTATCTCAAGACCTAATGAACGGTATTTAATAAAACTTTAGATTCAGTTAACCCGTAATATTAATTGGTCATGATTAGTTTTTGATGTAAATCGCCCAACAGGTGACGCTGATATGCAGAATTTTTTTACGATTTCCGCAATAGCTCTATTTTAAAAACTAATGCACGGATTTTCATAAAACTTCAGATTCAGTTAGAAGTTGACATAAATTGTTGCTGATTAGATTTTGGTGTAAATCACCTAACTGATGGCGTTGCTATGCTGAATTTTTCAGAATATATTAACAAACATGGTATGGAATAGAAGAAAGTTTTGGGATTATCACATCCGTCTAATTTTGTAATACAATGGCGAAACCACAAGGCTATCTAGTCGTTACATGATAGTCACCGGTTTTGTGAAAATGGTCACTGCAAGCAGGAGATTTAAGTTAAGTTATTCGTTTTGACTTTAGTCTTGAGAGAAGTCAAAAGTCATTGGATTCACAATGGACTGCATCTGCTTTCGAAAATGTTGCGTTGGTTACAGTTGTACAAAGAGAACTAACTATACAAATAATAACTCAGTTTCATCCCTTGGTGACGACCTAAGTAAAAGATCTTCAAAGTGAGAAAAGCTGGAGACTCTGTTCGGTCACATAAAGCAATGAAAAAATATTTTATGCTTCATAAATAAGAAAAAAATTTCGCTTTTGTTTTCATCTCTAAATATCGAGGTGATATATGAAAGGGAGGTATCCTAGATTACAGCCTTTCATTTTAAAGAAATAAAAATGATAAAAAATCATGCGTCATGCATAAATTGTGAAACACTTTCCAATACTTCGAGAAGGCTGTAACGAAATTTCACTATTTAATAAGATCAAACAAGAAAGAAAAATCAAGAGTCAAGCATAGATTATGAAACACTTTCCAACACATTCAGAATAGTGTTAACGATACCTTAATACCTTTAATAACAATACCTTGCTTAATAGGGATGAAAGGCGATATTTAACCCATTTGTGCCTGGCGTCCTAATTTTGGGACGCTTTCTTAAAAAAATTCCCATTACAAATTGAATTATGATATCCTTTCAAAACTTAGTAAAATATATCCTTAGTATTTGTTTTCAATATTTATCCCTAAATGGCAGTGCATTTTTAAGAATAAAAAGGTGAAATAAATGTTTGTTGTAGCGCAAAGTTGGATTTTCTTGAAATAAAATCGAGCGTAAGAAAAGGTAAGATATTTCTTTTATTTTTTATCAATAATTTTATAAGTGGTATTATTTATAAGACGAAACATTATTTTAGAATACGTATTTTTGCATTTTTTCAGATTTCTATTTTTTTTTGTTCGAATTTGAGCCTTTATATATAGTCCCAATTTTGGGACGCTAGGCATGAATGGGTAGGGGTTTTCTCCGTTACTGTCTATGCATTAAATGTGTATTTTACGCCATTTATTTTGTTACAAAATGGTTACATACCATTCAGATTATTATTTGGTTATAAAATTATTATTCGGATTATTATTTGGCTGTTCTTTGTTATTACTATAGGGGAACAGGGACTGGGCTCGGTTCAAGAACAAAGCACCCACCCCTTCCCACTCTTAGCTATTGGCTTAGTAAAAAATTATATCATACCGTTAGGTTTTGTACTAGTTGAGTATTTGATATCCTGAGGTTACTGAAATATATACAGCAAAACCTCGATTATCCGACGTAATTGGGACCGAACCGACAGCGGATAATCAAATTTCCGGATAATCGAGAATTTATCAATAATCATCTAGTTTAACATGCAACATCCTCATCGAACTGCTATTAGGACTATTTAAACTGCTTAATAAATATCTAAATTTAAATTATACATGAAAAAAATTGTATTGTCTAAAACAGAGACGTGTACACAGGGGGGGGGGGGGTATGATTATCCCGGGATCGGATCTTGCGGGAGCTCAAATTATAAGGGGAACCAAAATGCTTATCTCTACTCGTGGTTTGGAAAGGAAGACTTGCATACACAAGGAATGCGAAAGTAAAAAAAAAGTTGGAAAAAATTCAGGAAATCGGCATCGGTTTACAGAGAGTTCCGGTTACGCGAGTGTCGGATAATCGAAGTTCTGCTGTACTATATCTACTCATGTGTAAAACGAAGAATTTTTGACAATTTTCTGCAAGTAAATTTGGGGGTAGACTTATGCGCGAGTATATTACAAAAGCCAAAAAAAAAAAAAAAAAAAACCTTCGAATACTGCAAAAGTCTGATTTTTTATGTGTATAAATAATAAAATAATACATAAAATATACAAATAATAATAATTTATTATTAAAAAAATTTCAATGATTTGCTTTTGTTCACTTACTAATTTTTCGCATTAGTAAGTGAAATCTTTGGTTTGATTTTGTGCGAAATTGAAGTATAAAGTTAGGGGGTCGACATACGCGCGTTTTTGATTTTTTGCAGAATTTGCATTCAAAAGTTAATGGGTCAGCGTATATGCGAGTATATAAGGGCTTTATACTCTATTAGTAATTATTGATTATTATAAATTTTTACTGTATAAATTTTTACTATGCCAATAGCTAATGGCGAGGAGGAAGGGGGTCTTGTTCTTGAGCCGATCCCAGCCCTCTCCCCTTACAGTAATAATAAAGAAGTTTTTATACTTAAATAATAACCCGAATGATATATAACCTTTTTGAAACATATTAAATGGCATAAAACATAGATATAATGCTTAGACAGTATAACGGAGAAAACCCCTACCCTTTCGTGCCTAGTGTCCCAAAATTGGGACGTTTACATTTTTATATGTTAAATAATTTTTTTTTTCAAAGAGAATTTTTTTATTATTTTTTATGTTCATTTTACATCTTTTACATAGGGTAATTCCGGGATTTATGCCGCACATTTTCTTGAATTTGTATATAAAGTCCCATGGTGGACATAAAAAAAAAAAAAAAATCATGCTGTGCTATTTAATGTTAAATATACAACACGAGTAGTGCGACAAAAAATTCAAAACAAATTATTAATATTTTTTAACGATTTTTTTCTAAAACATTACATTGCGGCGTGTCACCCTTACATTCATGATGACACACCGCACTTGTGCGGTAGTTATGCCGCGCTTGTAATAAGAACAGAATGAAATTATAAATAAAAATATTTAAAAAAAATATTCATATCTGGACTATAATTAACGATGTAATAACAAAAGGAAACTAAATGAGTACAATGAAACTTATTAGTAGATTCAAATTAATAACTGTTTCCTACTTTCACTATTAAAATTATCGACTTATTTATTTATTTTTTTTTTTACATTAAATTTTAATTGTTATTTCAGCAACAACGTAACATATATGTATTAGAAAGGGTAAAGAAAAAAAGTATTTTTTTTTTTTTTTTACACAATTTATTTGTTAACCCTTTTGGGATCTTCGGCTTTTACACGCATTTTTTCCGTTGGTACCATTTTTTTTAAAGAAGTTATCTTTACTTAAATAATCATGAAAATGCTCTAATTAAACAAAGCAAATATTACTTTTCTTTTTTACAGGTGCCAGAAACAAATTTTGTAAGCTCTTTATAAAGGTGCTTATATGCACCTATGGTCCCGAATGGGTTAAAAGACCTGTTTTTTCGACTACAATCTACAGAAAAAGTTTCGAAATTGTACAGTCTTTATGCAACTACATTTAAACACATGATGCAACGAAGCGAATTACACTTTCTGTTTTTTAGAATAGTTTGCAAAGAACGTCTGCGTTACGCGTAATCCAATTTTTCGTTATTATAATCTTGACTTGCATCTTTCTTTCCCTTCTTACTTTTTATTTTCCCCTTTTTCTCCGTTGGTTTTAGTAAACTTGATAACATGCCTAACATGGTTAGTCTGTGCAAAAAGAAAAGGAAAAGTTAATAAAACTTAATCATCCGTACAAAGAAACTGCGGCATAAATACCGGAATATTAATTCGGCATGTATCCCATTTGCAGGGTGCAGATGTCGGCCATCACAGTTACCCGCCATCGCTAAGGGGAGTGGCGTAACCATACACGCAGTACTCTATACAAAGGCCACACTTAGTTTTGACTTCGAAATCATGCATGCATTTAGTAATTAGTGTATGAAAAGTATTTAAACACAATGTGTTTAAAAGTTTGGACGGTGAAATCATGCACTAACGTCAAATTAAGGATTGTACTTCTACAAGTAAAAATCGAAATGGGATTCACGCTATATACTGGTTAAAATAATCTCATTGCGCACTTATACTGTGCGTTTGACGGCCATCTATCGATAATTACAAGAAATACAAGGGGTGCGGCATCTATCCCGTATGCGGCGACTCTCACGGAGTTACCCTAATTAAGCACAATAATTCAGTTGAAAGAAAAATTCAGGCACTAATGGGTTAAGTAAACAATTTTAAAAACACACAACACATTTGAAATCATAATTTCAAGAATTACCATCTAATAGTCGGAAAAGCATTACTTTTTTTTGTGAAGCCCTGTATATTATCTATAGATTTGTATATGTACTATACTGTATGCTAAAATTTAGTTCAAATTGGAAACGCATAGCACAGTTCAAAATTCCCTTTCAGCAATTCCCGTTAGTATGATCTATATATTTTGTATACACAACAAGCAATATTAAAAAAATAATTAAGCCTGTTCTTAACTTCTCTGCTCAACAAGCGCAAAACGTTTTGACACATTTATAAATTCATTTTTCAACAGAAAGATATAAATTTGGAAGGCCTGACTATGGAAGTGATTTGGAATCGAACCGTGTTTCCCATTTTTTGATAAATAAATTACCTATTGGGTTATAAGCGATTTTGATCACGTGGCAAAAACGTGTTTGTCCCTTAGCTGACTGTTATTTCTGCTTTCTTAAAGTACAGCCCCTCCCCTATTCGACAGTGTAAAAATTGAAATCGTGCGATACCTAGAAAATAAAAAACGGCAATAAAAGCGCAATTTATTAGGCAATTTCTTCTCATCGCCAAAGTGACATCAGCATTACTCACGGACAGGTACACTAAATTACATAATATACATAATTTAGGTAAACTGAAAACGATTTTACTCAATAGACCAAAATGTAAGGCAATTATTTTGTGTGCCTCTGTAAACGAACTATAAATGCTACGCATTCCATTTTCAATAGAGGATATTTTAGGCAGACCCCACACTAGGCGACACATACAAGTTGTCGCTCGATTGCGGCAGTCCGAACACTGAGCCGACAGAAGTAAAATGAAGTGCGACTAACGAGGAGTAACAGGAGAAACAAAGGAGGAAGCTGTTTTAAACCTGTTTTCTTTAACGAAGTTGAATGACATGTTGCACGAGTGTCTGAGTGTGCGACCTGTCTATGCTAAAAATTAATGACATATACCAGGCTTATGCTAATCCATAAGCTACTAACTTAAGATGTACAACAGGAATTTAAAGTCAGCTTTTGACTGCAGTTTTTTGAGTTATATCGCTTAAAGGACTAGGACTCATAAATAATTTTTATCATAGGCAATTTAGACTGTCTTTTAACCAGGGATGCGTCGAATATTCAGAATGTTATCGATATCCTCCTATTCGGCCATACTACCGAATATTCGGTTAGGCCGAATATAGCACTATTTGGACTGTTAAACATTTAGTTTGGATGAATATCAAAATATTCGGCCGGAACGAATACTTTAATAAACATTTTTTTAAACTTTACATAACTTAAATTTTTAAATGCCAATAAGCAAATATATTCAAAATAATAAAAGAAATGGAATTATTTAATTAAAAAAAGATTGCTTTTACATTATTTATTTGCATTTTAAAAGTGACACCTTCATAGGAATTATTGATGTAATAAATGCAAGTTGCTGAATATTGTCTGGTAATAATCCGTCTTTTGCTTTTTTTTACAAACAGGGACTTTCTAAACAAAATGAAACAAACTTTCAGGGGTGATAATAGGTATAAAGGCAAACAGCTTTGTGTAGGAAACCAAGATCGCAATCGGCAAAAATATACATCCAGCATTACTACTGTTTTCAGAAATACCGAAATATTTTTATTACAATTCAGATATTCAGAGTACGAACGGACATACAATCTGACTAACTGAAGTCAAACAATTTTCGAATTACAAATCGAAGTACTAATAAATAATGGTATATCTGTGGTACATTCGAGGCGATATTATGCTCGTGGTAAAGTCATTGCTATAATTTACGGTAATTACTATATCTATATTATAAAACGAAAACATGTCTGTGATTAACGGTGGCGGTATCTAATCGATAAATTTGGCTTTTACTGATTTTTTTTTAAAACTTATAAACATCGTACCATTTCAATTTTTACACTTTCGAATAAGGAAAATATGTACTTTCAAATGCAATTTGTTTGAAAACCGTATTTCATTTTATTGATTTTTTATTAATTTCAAAATAATTCTTAAGCCTTTTCTTAAATCTATCTCTAACGCGTGCAGACCGATTATGAACGGTTAACCCGTTTGCACTTAAAGCAGTATAAATAGTTAACCATATGTTCCCAGCTAATATTCCATAACGAAATTAAAACTTCTTCAATAAATAAATAAAATAACATAAATTAAACACAAATTTCACATACATGTACTCGAATTACATGCTTAAACCACTGAAATAGTCAGAATAAAAAAGGCTGCTATAGGTAGCAAAATCTTTGGTGGTTTGTTCGGCTATTAATTCCTGAATGAAGCTAATACGAAAGCAGTGCTTTTAATAAATTTCAAATTTGTGGTTGAATGCAAAACTGACATTTTTCACAGAAAAATGAATGTTTTTGTTTCTGATTGTGGGCAATCTGAATAAATCTAATAAATGGAGTATGTATGTGCAATCGTGGAAAAAAAAGAAGTAAACACCCCCTACTAACTCCTCAACAAATCATCGTTAGACGAAAGTTAGTGAAACCGAACGATTGGAAATAAAGTCTACTTTTAAATGATGTTTATAAAATTTGCTTAGAGGGCCATCTACATATTAAAAAGAATCCAAACTTCATTTTTTTCAATGGCAATACCCAAGTTTAACGAGATATTTCAAATCGTTGGTTCAAACTATGCCTAGACACCAAATTTCAAGTCATTTGAATGATAAGTTTTTGAATTATAAACATTTAAAATTTAGTGCTTCTAATGTTAAATTACATTTTCATATTTTTATTTATAACATCTGAAATTATGATCCTAATGTTCTAATTTTTTGTGTAGCAATAATACTAATATACCCAACCATAAATACGTTGAATTTGCTATTTTTATAATTTTCTGATATGAATTATGAATTATGTAATTAATATTAAAAAAAATTATGAATTGCAACCTACAATTTTTTTGATGGAATTAGATTTATTAAGTCCTGCTTTATGGAAATCCAAAATTTCACATTTTTCTTCCAAGTAGTTTTCAAATTATGCTTAAAAACCGGCAAAATGATGGTTTAAGGGGTCGTCTTAAGGAAATTTCTTATGCTATTCTGTAATCTAACAGGCTTAATTGACTGCTTAAGGTGCCTTGATCAAGAAGGGAGCTCTCTCGGTTAACAATCGAGTACCGAACTTCAATTTGGATACAGCCCTTAAAATACGCTCGTTTTAAAATAATTAATTTCTCGGAAACTTATTGTACTAATTGCATAAAAATTTGTTTTTAGACTAATTGAAGAGAGCAGAGTTCGTTTGTGCTGTCAGAATTGTGTACTGCTATTGAAAAAACAAAGTTATGGTTCGTTTTAATATGTAGATGGCCCCCTAAGCAAATTTTATATACATCATTAAAAAGTAGACTTTATTTCCAATCTTTCGGTCCCAGTAACCTTCTTCTACGATAATTTTTTGAGGAGTTAGTAGGAGGTGTTTACTTTTTTTTTCCACGACTGTACATACTTATATTAGAGTTTTCATTGAAAAAAATTTGTATTTTTTTACTTATGTTCTATATATCTGCTATAAGTTGTGAAATCTTTGGCGATTTCTGTAGCTATTTTCTCCTGACATGAGGTTAATACGAAAGTAATGCTTTTATTAAATTTCAATTCTTCATTTGAATACATAACTGGTATTTTCCATATGAAAAGGCATTTTGGTGTCGATGGTGGGAAATCTAAAAATTTATATCAAATGTAAAAAATATATGTATAATAATTTTCAATTAAAAATAAAAATGTTTTCTTAACTTATGTTCTGACACCTAGGAAACCCGGGTTGGATCCCCTATTTCAGGTATGGTGAACCTATGGTACCCATGCCACTTTTGGCACACAAAAGATTGATTTGACACTATTGAGATTCTAAGTCAAGGTGCAGAGAAATTACACAAAATATATGAATTTAGATGAGCTGATTCTAAATTCGATTGATAGAAAAAAAATTACTTCTTATTAAATTACTATCTAGTTCAATATGGGCTCCAAAATTTATCAAATAAAGACAAGGTTTCAAAGCAAAAGAAAAGGAAAGATTCCACTGGTCAACAAATTCGTGCTTTTGCTCTTTCACCAAACCGAAATTGGTTGTTTTTGTGCTAATTCCGAATACAGTTTTAGATTTACCCCAGCAGTTCTTGTTTTTGAGACATTTGCATATTTCGACTTATGCGAATTTTGTACAATTATATTCAAATTTGAGGAATAAAGCATTATCAGATTGGCTTTTTTGTTTTATGTTCTGATTACTGTCTAGTTTACTTTTCAAAAACGTTGTTTCTGAGATTATACTGACATGTAAACCGTGAAATAGTGTGCCTAATTTGCACATTTTTCATGTTTTTCTAATAATGTTTCTTGGTGTCCAAATATTTCTGCCGCACGAGTATGCTAATATGTTTCTGAACAGGTTTTTTGCGCTGATTTTAAATCTGGTATCTATTTTCTTTCATCACATCCAGTTTTTGAAAAGAAGGTGAAATTTTACTTTTTGGTAAAAAAAAAAAAGGCCAGAAATCGTTTTTTATGCTACTTTGTGATGTACTTCAACTAGTCAAGATAGACACTACTACTTAAAAAAAATTGATTATATAAATTGTTGTTTATGCTTCTGATAAGAATCTGGCAATGTTCACCCATTCTACAATGAGGTACACACCCCTAAAAAGCATCTTATATCAAACTTGTGTTAATACCGTACAAAAGTAGAAAGTCATTTTACTTAAAAACTAGATGTGATATGAGGAAACAGATTGCAAATTTGAAATCAGCACAAAAATCTAGTCTAGAAAAACATTACGTGAATTTTGTGGTAACGATTGTAAAGTTGATAGTAATGTAAACATTACACCATTGAAAAGTATGCAAATTAGGCTTAATAACTGACAGATAAATGTTAAGAATATGCAGATTGTAGCATTTATCTGAAGCAAATACACCAGTATTCATTATCTAGAAAAAGTAATGCAATCTGACATTTATTGTATCTAAAATTTACATAAAATAGCACAAAAAAGCTTACATTTGCATAAACATAAATATGCAAATTTCTCAAAAACTGGACCATTTAGAGTAAAACGGAAAGTATATTCGGAATAAGCACAAAAAAATTATCTAGAATCAACTAATTTCAGTTCTGTGACAGAACCATTGTGGCCCAGTGTTATTACAGATAAGTAAAAATGGAGATTATATAATTGTGGCAACCTTGAATTTTATTCGAGAGCTATTTGAAGAAGCTTGCCATTTTAACAATTTTTCCGTCTACCTAGAACCGCGAGTATTTGTTTTCGCAAATGAATAATGTAGAAAAATTAAATAGAAATCAACTGTCACATAATTTTAGTATCGCTTGTGTTCTGTTAAAATTAACTATGTATGAATGAACCTGATATTAATTATTTTAGCCATAGAGAAGAGATAGGGGTGGAGAGTGCTTTGGTAATCCTAAAGTGGAATCAACATAATAGTCACGTGACTTTTGCCGCCAATGGCTAGCATATGTTTGCGAAAGGAAAATAAACAAATTACCGTATCGTTAAATTAAAGTGAGAATCTTCTTTTACTAATTTAAAACAGATTTTAAGTTGCTTTGTTTTACTTCGTTTATATTTTTGCACTACTTCACATGCATAATGTGGATGCTGAGTATATTTATATATATATATATATATTTTTCACGACCGGCAATAATTTTCAAATTGCCAAGCAAGCGATAACGAGCGAAATCTGGAAACCTTTACATGAGTAGGGTCGGTCATGTTGATGCCGCTTTTCAAGGGAATTCTCTACGGAAAGCACACTCCACCCCTATTTCTTCTCTATGATTTTAGTTTCCAAGATACAACAACGGAAGTCACTTTCAATGTTGCCACGGGTGACTATTTTTATATTATGCAGGGCCGAAACTAGCCTTTCTTGCACCCGGGGCAAACATGGATTTTGGCGCCCCCCCCCCCCTCTCTCTCTTCCGAAAAGTATATTTATAAAGAGAAATTTACTAATTTTCTACTAGCCGACTTATTTTAAAATTTAAAATATGTAATCATAAAATATGTAATACTGAACTACGTAATCTACAATGGCGGATCCAAGGGAGAGGTCACAGGTGTCATGACTCCCCTCTGAACGCCAACAAAAGTATTCTAAAGATAAATCTTAAAATGAAATATACAGTACAGTCCCGATTATCAGAGTCCCGCTTAACCGAGTTTCCGCTTTAACCAAGTTATTTTCTTCTGGTGGACTGATGGCTTTCATTATTATGAAACAGTCATTATAAATGAAGTGTTAGGTGAAGATGAAAGAGCAGCCGTAAAAAGTTAGAACTCTGATTTTCTGGTCAGAATGGGGGAAAAATTGCCATAATTTTTTCGGCTTTTTACGGCTGCTCTTTCATCTTCACCTAACACTTCATTTATAACAGCTGTTTCATAATAATGGAAGCCATCAGTCCATCAGAAGAAAATGATCTATTCCAACGGTATAATCCTTGATTTGGCGCCCCTTTGTTCTGGCGCTCGGGGCACATGCCCCTCTGCCCCCCCCCCCCCCTTAGTTTCGGCCCTGTAGTCTAGTTGTACCCCTATTTGAAAAGTATATTATTTGTATTAGATTTACCACAGCTGACAACTTTGATGATTTTTTCTTAATTCTCTATTAAATTTTAGTGGTAGCAAAAAGCGTAAAAGTTGGCAGCTATGTATTTACCTTGTAGTTCTTATAGGAAGTTACATGGCAAAGATTGGAAAAAGTGGTACCAATCCTTCGAAATAGGATTCCAGATTATAATACAAAAATAGTAGTCTGTGACAACCCTGAGCATTTAATCGCAATACTTTTTTTTAATTAATTACTAAAATATATTTGCTGTATAATTATTACTGTATAATACCCGCATGTATATTAGTTATATTTTTTAAATCCTAATAAATTATTTTAAAGTTCTTTTGATTTCGCTATTTTTCGATACTCTAAATACATTTTTTAGTTGGCACGTCATGGTTATGTAAAATAATATTTGAAAATTTGGCACGCGAATGTAAAAACTTTCTCCTGTCCTAGTTACTATAATTTACAAAAAAAAAAAAAAAAAAAAAAAAAAAAGAAAAGAAAAGTCAGAGAAATATTTTAAACGTGTCTGGAATGAGAGAATTCCTGAAGAATATCCATGAAGGCAACTGATTTAAATTGAATTTCAACAATGCATTTTGGAAGTACAATAAATTATTTTACTTTTATTTTGAGTTCTTTTAGTTTTTTCAACAAAATTTCATATCGTAATTCAAAAAAAAAAAAAAAAAAAAAAAAAAAAAGACCTGCATATAAACTTGTCATAGGCGTAACTAGAACTATTTTGTGGGGTGGGCCCAGGCCCCCAAACTCATAAGTTCTTTGTGTGTGTGTGTGTTTGAGTGCGTGCGCACGTGTGTGGTTGTGTTGTGTGTGCGTGCATGTGTGTGTGTTGGGAAAGGGAAATGTCTAATAAACCCGCATTGAGACCAAACTCGTTAATTTAATGGAAAATTTTAATTAATATTAGTAACAACTCATTATTAAGGTTAATCGGCAAGAATTCTATCGATTGTAACTTTAAATTTTTATTTTAACACATTCATCGCAGAAATAACGCGCCTTTGTCCCACCCTCTGCGCTAAGAGCCTGAGCCGCTCCTCGCAGCGCTGAAATTGAAACAAAACACAAATTCAATTAAAAATTGTTTCTTTTACTTTGAAAAATAATAATCAATAACATTTCTCACTCTAATGATTTGTTTGTCCTTACAAACATTAAAAAATAATAATAAAATGTCGTCCCCGTTTGGGAAAATCAATTCTCACCGGAAAATTCTGCCCAGTAATTATTAGAGAGTAGATATCGGAATCAATGTCTAGTAATTAAATGACAGAATATTCCGGTACGAATTGATTTGCTTTGATTGATAGTTATTCCTGGAAGACGAGTTATCTCGTCCCTAGCGATGAAAGTGTTAAGATGACCTGACGTTCCGAGACAGTTTAAGCTTTACGCTTAATGTCCGGGTGTCCCAACACATTTACTCATGTTTAATATCCTTGTTTTCAACAAAACCCCTACACTAATCCGATTTTCCGAAGTTCAACTTAAAAAAAATTACTGTTTTGAATCTTACGAAATGCCTCTTTTCTATTAACAAAATGTTGAAACACTTCACTCTGTGTAAAAAAATACAGTAAAACTGGTCAAAATGAAGCCTGTCTAAAAACAGAATCATGTCTTGAGAAAAATTTCGTGGTTCCGACCGAGGTAATGCCATAACTTCCATAATTAAAACTTGTCTAAACTGTAAAAGTTTTTCCAATCCCTCGTGATTTTTATACGTTTGCCCATTTTATACAGGTATAGTGAAGTGAATCTATTTATTTTAAGCATGAATAAGCAAAAAAATTACACAAAATGTTTCTAAAAATCCTTAATATAAATTCTAAATTTGTTTTAAAATTCTGAAACTGAGAAAAAGAACATTTTGAGGGGTGGAAAAAAAATAGGTTTTATATTGGGGGAGAGGGGAGGGGGATGTGTATTACCTGTATTATACTTTAACAACCACAATTTAAAGCAATTTTGCATCATATTTAACACAAATTCTTCCATTCTGATGAACAAGACCTTACAAGTAAACTTTACACTACAAAAAATGTACGCTTTCAGTTATTGTTTAAAAATAGAATTATCTTAAAACTTTTTTAATTACCAAAGTGTTAAACTCCATAGCCTCTTCTGTGAATGAAAATAAATGAGTAGAACTTTCTTATATTTATATTTTTAAATCGAAAAGTTATTTTTAAGGACCTAGAAGGAAAATTTTACAATCATATAGTGTTTTTTTTTTTTTTTTTTTTGTGTGTGTGAGAACTAAAATAAAGAAAACAAATTCTATTCAAATGGTGGGAACTATGAAAAAAAATTTGCTCTTTTTAATTTATCTGTTAAGTTTTCAGGTGCACCCGAGTGGGTGATCATTTTCAGAAGTTGTAAACGTACAAGCTGTTCCTAAAATTTTTAAACAAACTTTCAGGAGAAATAATGCGGTCAAAACGACTTTTTTTTTTTGTGCAGTAAGCAGTACCTCAATCCAGTTATTCCCTTACTGCAAGCTGAACTTGAATTTTCATTCGCAAACAATAATGATGATATTTTAGAGATTTTCATCATATTAACTTTACTTTGAAAGTAATATGACGAAATCATTAGAAATGATTGAATATTGGTCAGCGACACGGTATATGCTATCAGCTGCATTTTGAATAATGGAATGTCTAGCTTACTGTTTAGATGTGAATTTTGGCAATTTCCAGCATTTCTCGCCATGTCACCATATTTCACAGAAACCCAAATAAGTGTGTGTGGACAATATATCGTTTAAAATATTTTCAGTTTGCAGAATATTCAGTAGTATGATCAAATAGGCCGAATATGGAATATTCGGTGCTCCTTAATTTTAAAGGCAGAGGAATGAAACGCTCACAGGTAAAAGTGGTCATCAAAATATATTATAATATTTATTATAAATAAATTCCCCTTTTTAAAAAAAATGCTTACAAAAATTCATAAATATATATTTTTAGAAGTATGCAGCTGAAAGACGTTTTTGTATCCAAAACATCGGTTTAAAATTCAATAAAACTTGGGTGTAAAATATGCGTTTGATTGAACAATTTCATCCCGTCTTAGATAGTTGACAAACCAGATCGAGTTTTAATCAGGACAAGATAAAAACTAAAGAAACAGATCTCTCAGATCTCACAGACCGTTAAAAAAATATTTGTATTTCACCATAGCGAAATATGAACTGAATTGCTATTGTTCATTAATTAAAATTCAACTTTCTAATGAAAGATTCTATGACGATTTATCACGGTATCTTGTATTCAGCATTAAGCATGTACTCTTTTCGAAATGATTACTACAGCAATATAAAAACTAAATAAATTTAAATAAAAGAAGCTAAATTTGACCAATTTCTACCTCTATCAATTTTTATTTATAACAAATGACATTAATTATAGAGCTTCGTGGAAGAACGTGTTATGTTACCTTTTCTCAAAGTATGTTTTATTTTTTCGATGAAGGTGCAGTGAGATACTTTATCATGTGATAGAGCTAAAATACCAAGATTCTAATTAGTCTTTGATCAATTATTTATTAACATTTAATATTTTAATATCAAATCTCTCTATTCTAAAACAAGTGGGTAAGTGTGATCGTAGATCGCACAGAGGGTTTCGTTTAATATCTCTTTTAAAACACTTTATCCTTAAATTAAAAACCCTCCATTATAAAATCAAAATTGCTAATTTGAAATTATTAATTCCTTACATAAATGGCAGCACCATTACATTTAGGAATGACCCCCACCCCCTCAAAAAAAAAAATCATCCACTAACCTATTTAAATTTTTTACATTCCACTAATAATATTCATAAGAGGACACCGTCAAAAATCCGCATTTAAAACGGGAGGGAGAGGCATCGAATGCGTATAAAATGAATATGTTTTCATAGATCTATTTAACGATACGTCAAATGAGGGGTTGTCATTAAAATTTAGAAAAGTATCCCCCGGAGGGAGACAACGGAGGGGATGAGCATCGGATGTCTATAATATGAAAAAGTTTTCATAGACCTATCTAACGATATGTCACATGAGGGGTGTACTTGAACTTTCGAAAAGTGCCCCCGGGGTAAAAAAAAGGGGGGGGGGCATCGGATGTGTATAATATGAATAAGTTTTCATAGCCCTATCTAACGATATGTCACATGAGGGGTTTACTCAAAATTTAGAAAATAGCCCCTCCCTGGAGCACCCTCCCCTCTCCCGGGAATTGCCCACTCTTTCAAATATTTAAGGTTAAAAAATAATATTGATATGACGGCTCAGTAAAAAAAACGCATTCAAAACTCAATAAACAGCTGATCTGAAGAAAAAAGAGAAAATACCTCCCTCCCCAACACCCAAATTACACGCACCCTCGCTTTATAATTTTTTTAATATGTGTTATAAATTATGTCAAAGTTAATTAGTTTTCCTAATTTTAACAATTCCGCGTCAATAGTCTTCCTCAGAGGGTCCCTCCCCTCCCCCGGAATTTCCCAATATTTCAAATATTTAATATTATAAAATAATATTTATATGAGTGCTTACTGAAAAACGAAATAATCAGCTGATCTGAAGAAAAAAAGAGAAAATTGCCCCCCTCTCCCTCCATTCAAATTCCACGCACCCTCACTATATAAATTTTGCATTATGTGTTATAAACTATCTCAAAGCCTCTCTCCGTTCTTTTTTAATGGGGAAAAATGAGTTTGAAGAAATTGAAATTTTTAATTGTAAAAGAAAGTGGTATGAAATCAGGCATCTCTATCTTTCAAATATTTATGGTTAAAAAATAATATTTAAAGAAGCGCTCAGTGAAAAAAAAACACATTTAAAACGAAAAAAAACAGCTGATAAAAAAAAATAGAAAAAAAGCCCCCTCCCCCCTCACCAAAATTCAACGCACGCTAACTTTATAGTATTCTTATTATCTGTTATAAACTATCTCAAAGTTTAAAAATCGATTTTTTGATAAATCCAAAAATTGTAGGCTGATTTCTTTTAAATGGACATATTATTAATTAGCATACGATTTTACATCCAGTTGCGAAGAACCAAAATTCTAAAAGCAATTTTAAAAAAATTTTGTAGGTGGTATTAAAAATCGCAGTATAAAAATTATCTGTTTTCTGCATCATGCCACGTGACCTGCAGTTTGAAAGAAGCAAATCTCAGATTAACGATATAAAAACAATATAAAATCTCCTAGTACGTTGGATAGCCCCACCAGTGGCTGAGAGGTTCTGCTCTCGAAGCTGATAGACGGGAGGTGCTGGGTTCGATCCCAATCGCGCCCGTCGGCCTAATCGTTCGGAGTTTTCGTGGTTTTCTTCGAGCCATGGATTTCCATGCGTTAATACGGATTAGGTTCCCTTAGAAAGACCCCACGAAGGGCACTCCCCTCTCGGGCCTATATCCCTACTGTAGATAATCGGCCGTCAAAAATCAACCAACCAATCAACCTAGTACGTTGGTTGAAAGCCACCTGTTTTGGAATTTCCGTCGATGGCACATATCTAGACAGCAGACGTCTGTCACATTTTCAAAGAACGAAAATAAAAGTTTTTTTACTCGTTTTTTGAGGAATTTTCGAGTTTTTATGGTACGATCGAGATAAGTTTTCAGATTTCTGAAAGGTTATTTTTTTTTTCACGTCCTGGGGTCCTAATTTCGAATCCGTAGGATGAATAGAAAAAAGTTATCGCTGCTTAAAAGAGTCGCCAGTCCATATTTTCCGTTAAAACCTTACCTGCTTATAATAATTTCTGCGAGAAAATCTTGAGTTTACAAAAAGTAGATGCTTTTGCTGAATTATGAAACCCGTTCCAATGTTTAGTTGGGATTTTTTAATTAATAACGTACGTTAATTACGACTTTTTCAAAATTTTATTATTTGTCGTTTGATCTCTGGTGTTCAGCTATAAGAATGCAAAATTTCAAGTCTCCAACATATATAGTTTCTGAGAACGGGCTCTATGACGGACAGACAGAGGAGTGAGACGAGTAGGGTTTCGTCAGATGAACGAAACCCTAAAAAAGTAACTAATGCTGTCCCCGTCGCCGCCGTAAATGAATATTCTTAGACGGGAGGTCTTTCTTCGCTTATATTAAGACAACTACTGCCTACAAAAATATAGCAATTTGTAGTATTACAGAGAAATGTTTGATAAACACGCTGAAGTAGGCAGTTTTTAAATCAAAGAATTATTTTAAGAGCTATTTAATGTTAAATTCGATCAAAATCCTTCCATTAAAAAAGTTTTATAAGAGCAAAAACTATACATAGGAATTTAATAATTTTTTCTGAGGATATACATTACAAACTCGCGGTGTGCAGACTGCATTTATTTTTTTTAATTTGAGTAATTTTTTAAAAAATTTTCTTTTCAGATTTCTATTCGAATTTCCATCATTCCACGAGATAGTTTATTTTATATTTAGAAAAGGTAATTTTTTTATACTGCTGCCAATTGGCAAAACAGTACAAATAATTATACTTTCTCTCAAGTAGAAAAATATTTACACGCGACTATTAAAAAGAGAAAGGAAATATTTAAATAATAATTAAATGAACACCTCTTAAAAGTAGGAAATAGGGAAAATTACGTCATAAAAATTGTATCTCGTGAATTGTGAAAAAGTAAGAAATTTTTAAAATATTTAATTATTACACGAAAAACGCATTTAATGGGGAAAATTACATCATATGTAAAATGCCGAAATATTAAATACAGTGAAACTTCTCTGTAAGGGCCATATACCGTCCCATTGAAAATTGGCCCTTATGAGAAGTGGCCCTTGAATAGGGATGACCAAATTTTTCAATTCTTTTTCTTTTTATCCCGCGATTTTTTAAATATTCATATTCTTTCATTAAGTTCTCTTTGTTTTTAACAATATTGTTTATTTGATTATTGCTGCAATTAAACTGTGAAACCAATTTTCGTGCAGATGTTCCTTGATCATGACAATTAGGAACTTTTTGTCATTCAAATCCAAATGTACTCTTTGGCTTGATTTAGACGCCATAATTTTAAATTTTACATAAGCCTGAGCATAAAATTTCTAGTGTAAAAATTGTACTTCAATATGCATTCGCAGTTTTAGTAAATGTGGAATCAGTTTTTCTAGATAACCTATTATCCTTTGTGTGCCAACAACAAAGGGTCAAGTTTCTCCTCCAACCCAACCTCTACAGGTTGAAAGGTCAAACAAAGTGTGAGGAACACTTGTTTGTCTCACTTGTGGAAAAGTTTGTGGTCCTCCATTGTGTTTTTAAATCCTCGCCATCTCCCCTGTCTTTTTTGTTGCAAGTGCAGTTGTTTATTGAACTCTTATCTTTTGGTTCAGGAGCTCAATAAACCTGTTTAGGATTTAAGGCACATGTGAAAAAAATGGCCTTTATGAGGGGTAGGTGCGGTCCCTAATGGGAGTAAATTTAACGTTGTGTCTATGGGAAAATTTTTCGTTCCTAAAATTATTGTCCCTTAATAGAGGTGGCCCTTGAATAGGGGTGGCCTTTAAAGGAAGTTTCAGTGTATCATGTAAAATGCCTAAATTAATTAAATTATTACGACTGAAAACTTTTAGTGGTTAAAATGTGGTCATTTTCAAATATCTCAAATAATACTATTCCCAAACATTTTAAATTGAATAATATATTTGCACGTGAATATTAACCACATCAACGGCTGCCCCGAGATAAGTCGGGGTAAAAGCATTGTTTCCCTATACCCGTCGCCGGTGAAGTGGTTAAAAATGAAACAAAAACTTTAAATGATTAAAATATTACACGTGAAAGGCATTAATGGTAAAAAATACTTCATAAAATAAAACTATGCACTTAAAATGATTTTCTTTTGACAATATCAATGTGGCGTCACATTTGAACCGCACGATATAAAAAAAGCGCGGCTAGCAAATTTGTTTTATATTTCATTACTTGATACAACATAAACAAAGGTAAATCATGCGCAAAATACTTTCGATTAATTTTATACGAATTACTATTCAATAAATACATATTCGTATTTACTTATTAATTAAAATAAACAATTTACATTTTAAAAATAACATGAAAATATGCATGATGATGTAATAAAATAGAGACAAAATTTCATGGATAAGCTATACCTGTTCCTGAAAATATCTAAAACTCGATCAAAAGATAAAATTAATATGTAAGCGTAAAATTTCAAAACACAATGCTTTTCATTACCGTGGTTCTGAATGTTATTCCTAACCAGATGGAGTTTTCTAACCTCGGACCCAAAGGAAGATTATTTTCTATAGTGTCATTGTAAAAATCCGAGAGGCAGCAGGATTTTTAAACTAACCCTTTTGTGGAAGCTGATTTTCAAATAAGTAATTGATCTTAAGTATAAATCTCAAAAACAGCCGTCAGCTGTCGTGACAGCGATGGATGAGGCCATGGTAAACGAAAATTCAAACGGAATATTCATGCGGCCCTATTCAAACTGAAAAGCATGGCAACCCGATTACAGAAGATAATCTTCGTTGGTAATAATATCATTCTAGCTTCCATAACCTGATAATATTTGTAAAACAGGGCACATTACCATGCTTTTAAAAGCTCCGAAGTCTGAACGGGAGGGGACGAGGCGAGGGGCTAGCATAGCTCGCAGGGGGCAGAGCCTCCTAGTAATTTAAATATTATTAATAATTTTTATATTTGAAAATTAAATGTCGATAAGTTTTTTTAGAGTTTAGTTACACCTGGAGTTTAGTAGAACTGGAAACGCACTTCCAGCAATTATTGTTAATAGACATCATAGTAGCCAAATTTTTTTTATATTCTTGTAAATGAATGGTGAATGCTATGCACACCATATTCTATAGTAAGGCTCTTTTGGTGTACTTCAGTGACATATATCAATTTCGGTATGTTTGAAATAGTGTAACATCATTAAAATACACCGCAAACGATTTTTCCCCATACACCGTAATATAACGGACTTTTTTAGTGTCCTTGTAGACGAACTATAAATGCTATACACTTCATTTTCAATACCAAACATGGCATAGTAAACCTCAATAACATATGTTAATTGCATGGCAATCCGAGCATATTTACGCGAGTTAGAGTCGGGGATCGACTTACAGATTTTGGTGGCCCTGGGCACAAATATAATAGCGGCCACCTATAACATTTTAAGTGCAAAACTATAATGCATACAGCATAATAATTTTTGAAATTTTAAATATGTTTATTATTTTTTGGAATAATGTAACTTGAGGATCCTCTAAAATCGGGGGCCCGGGCCCATGCCCAGAATGCCCTCCAATAAATCACAATCCGGTTAGATAGAGCACGGACAGACAGACAAACCGAATTCATAAACACTTTACAACTATTTTCAAAAGTGTTAAAAACAACTATAAAATTTACATCAAAAAGCTTTCATTTCAATCACAGACTTCTAATATAATCTTATATTAGAAGCCTGTGATTTCAATTTGGTTACATAGTACCCTTTTCCTATAAGCACCTCCATATTTATACAGAATATCAAAGAATTTGATAAAAATACAGTTTGAAATTCGAAGCGAAGGGCCACATGACAGTAAAACTTCCCGTATTTTAAAGTACAGGATTTATGTGTGCACTGGTAATTAGGCATAGAAACTGAAAGTCAGACACACAGTCACAGAGAAATTGCGAAAAATCTAAAAGGAAACCGCCTGCCAAGATGATCCTCTTTCTGGACAATTAATGAAAAAATAAGTTGACATCTGGTTTGCCTGAAAGGTGTTAGTTATCGCTTCTTAGAATTCCCATGGTCATTTCCGTACCCGAAGTGTAGCGATAAAAATAGAAAAAAAAATGTTGTTATTTTGTAAGAGAAAAGTTGCATGTAGCTCGGGCTCCTGAGTGCCCCCCCCCCTCCCCTTTTCGTCGGCTCTGACCACAGCACATGCTTATGCTTTTCCCCATCGCCTCGTAACAAAAAAGAAAATTTTAGCTGGCTCATTTGAGCCTTCAGATAATATTTCTCTATTAGCTCCGGGCTACATAGCTGTTGCACCTTTGACAACACCTAACCCTCACACACACATTTACATTTCGCGTGTGCATGATGCGTTTTGATTATATTAGTTCACAAATCAGAAATACATTTATTTGTGTAACCTTTCAAACATGTAGAAATTAAAATTTTGACTATATCGTAGTCATATAAGTCATAAATATCGTAGTCACTTGAATTTGAAATTCTGGGGTGGGCACTGAAACTACCTGGGGTGGGCTCCAGGTTCAAATTCCGCCCCCCCCCCCCACCACTACTTACGCCTATCTCAACAGATAGAACTGACGTTCTATTTTCGAAAAAAAAAAATAATGTAATGAAAAAAAAAGGTTTTTTCTATAATTGTGAAGTTTAAACATCCTGTATTTGATACCATTACAAACAGATAATAAATAATGCTACGTGAATTAATTTTAAATTATTGCCAAACAAATTTCAATATGTGTATACAAAGAAACGGAAAATACGTTAGCAAGATCAAAATTTCACTCTTCAAAAATTGCACACGAAATGTCTCAGATAAACTAAGGGCATTTCAAAATTTCATGTAGTCCTTCCGGCACAGTGGGGAGAGTGAGTTGATCTGCAAAACTGTCTAACATTTTTTTTTTCAAACTTAAGCCCTGTTTTTAAACCAGGCGTAAAATTAGTAGGCCTAACTATTGAAACCATTTGGAATCGAATAGTGTTTTCTATTTTCGGTTAAATAAATTAATTATCGAGTTATAAGCAATTGTCACGTGACGACAAGTTTTTCCTTTTCTCGCGGCGCCGCGTCGGGAATTCGGATCGAAACGTCCATTTTGACAGTATTTTCTGACTGATCATCTGTCTTTATAGAAAAATCGACAACTCCATTCGATTACACAGTTATTGAATAATATCACCGGTCAATTTCATGCGTTTCCAAATGAAAATGAACTCAGAAATGTGCTAGATTTCTTTATCCTCCTTTGGATTTGAGAGCAGCCTTAACACTTTACAACACAGCTGAAAAGTGTCTATGAATTCGGTTTGCCTGTCTGCTATCTGGCCGTACTGTAACACTCCTAAATATACTATGATTGCCATGCATTTTTTTTGTGTTATAGATTATCGTTATTTTTATGTTCGGTATTAAAAAATGAAGTACGTAGCATTTATAGTTCGTTTAGAAGGACGCACATAAGAACTCCATTATATTATTCCCAAATATCTTACAGGTGTATGGGAAAATCGTTCGCTAAGTATTTTATTGATGTTATGATATTTCAAGCGTGATTAGATAGCTATATATATATATACCTGACTATAGCATGCTTTCTGAAGAGTGTGAAATGAGTTTCATAGCTCGTTTACAGTGCCGAACAAAATAATTCCTTTGCATTATGACCAATGAAGAAATGTAGTTTCAAGCCTATTTTAATTATTATATATGATATTTCAAACATAAATGAATTAAAAAGGATCTCGGCAATGCACTACAACATGTACTCATATAGATCATGGAGTGCGTAGCATTTATCGTTTGTTTACAGAGACGCATAAAAGAATTAGGTTACAGGACTGAATATTACTAGTAATTGCTGGAAGTGCATTTTCCGCGCATAGACCGTGATGTAAAGGAATTGTTTTGAGTGTCACTGTAATTGAAGTATGGAAATCCTTTGTATACACGTGTATATATATATATATATATATATATATATATATAATATATATATATAAGATTGTTTGGATTATTTTTAGAGCTTACATGGAAACTATTGTTATTGTTACTGTTTTAACTATTTAGATTTTTATATTGATTTGATTGATATTAATTGTAAAACTTGTCATTATACACATTCAAGTACACACACATATATATGTTGATGTGTGTGCTTGTAACATCTGAAACTCCGTTCCAATTAAATATATTTCAATTTATTTCAGGTGTCATCCTTCAATGATATTGCAAGAAGAAGAAAATTGTGAATTCCAGCAAGTAAAAAATACTACCATAATATTCTTTAACTAACATTTTAAAGTTTTAATTGATTATAACTGTTAAATGCATACATAGTCAAGTATATTAAACGTTATAATCATTAAACAGAATTTCCAAAGTTAATTTTAAGTTATTCAGCTAGTAAAATGTATTCGGAAGATTCAAATGAACCGACGGACGCCGATTTTATAGCTTTTCTTGAGAAATTTGAAGGACGTGATTATACTGAACCTTCCATAGGTGGTTTATCAAACAGTGTTCCTCAAGATGTTGATAAATTGTATACTTATGAACCAAACTCTTCCATTCAAAATCAAGAAAACAGCTTATATGGCATATTTTCTGAAAATAATACTCTGATACAAACATCCCAACCCCATTCCCAAGATAGGATGCCTGTAAAAAATGAATTGGAAATGCATAGCCCCCAAGTTTGGCAGGCACATAGGACTGGCTTAGTGGACCGAGAATCTCGTGATACGGTAAATGATCTACGCGATCTCTTGGATTTACTGGAAGAAGAATATTTTTTTAATTCAGTAAACGACGATGCACGTTCCAACAATGAATACACAGGCCAGACAGACAGCCAATGTAAGCCTCAAATGAGCGTATATGGCCAAACAATTAGTTCCCACCCAGTACGCACAGAAAATTCATCGCAACAGCTCTCTCATACTTATGCTGTAAACTATTTAAAACCACTACAAAGTAATTGTGTAACTAGCACTACTCCAGCGATAACAAAGGGCGAAATTTGGAATATTAATGAAACAGGAGAAAGCAAATTTCGTCAATATACTCAAAATAATGCTATAAATTACAACACTGAATCGGATTTAAAATTTCAAAATTCGCATTCCTATTGGAAGTTTAACACTCAGCCTGATTTAAGTTTCCAGAACTCATACAGCTGTCAGAGCAATATATCGGAAAATAATCAGGTGTATCCTTCGAATAAAACAGAATTCACTGCAAGAAATCACTTCGGGCAATCTTCTCCAACAATGCTAAAAGAGCATTCACATTCATATAACACAAATTATATAAAACCACCTACATTAAGTTTTATAAACGGCAGCACTTCTGTCATTAAACCAAGTGAAAGCTATAAAAATAATCGAACAATTCAAAATAATAATGCTGAATATACTTCAAGTGAAACCATCCAATCTAAAGCAGAGGCTGATTTAAAATTTCAGAATTTTTACAGCTGTCCATATACTATGTCAGAAAATAATCGGATGTATTCTTGGAACGAAACAGAATTACCTAAAAGAAATCATTTTACCCAGTCTTTGTCAACGTTGCCGCAAGATCGCCCTCATTCATATCATGGAAACCACATGAAACAACACACATACAGTGTTGCAACAAACAAATCTTCAGCGATTAAAAAATGTGAAAATTATAACATTAATCAAGCAAATAAAACCAGCCCTCCTGAACATTCTTCAATGGAAACTTTAAAATATAATGCGCACTCTGATTTTAAATTTCCACATGCATATAGCTGTAAAAATAATTTGTCTGAAAACCATCACAATTGTTCTTGCTATAAAACAGGATTAGCCGCAACAAATTCAGTCATTCGTTCTTCATCAACACAGAAGACTGATTCAAGTAATACGCAATTCTATGATCAAAAACAAGGCAGAAATGTACCTGAAGAAGAGCGCAACAAATTAATCCTATACAGCGTGCTTTCTAATAATTATGGCGGGATCCAATATCCTAGTAATATTTTAAAGACAGTTAAAAGAAAAAGTGGAAATCGATCCATACTGCAGCAAAATAAGAAAATAAAAATTTCACAAGATCCAATATATCTCCCACACAAAGAAAACATTTCAGCAACAAACGTTCACCAAAAAATGTACAGAAACGATTCCGTGCAAGAATATAATGAAATGGGAAACAACTGCAGTTATTGTATCTCAACTTCGTGTCGAGAAACAAATCAATACGTAAAAGAACCAGGATTCATAGGAAACTCACCATCACAACAAAGATTTTGTGAGCCTGTTATGAGAACATCTTCGATTTCTGACACATTCGATGGTGGACATTCGATGGAGATTTTTACTGAAGAAAACTGTGTAGAATATGTTGAACTTAACTCAAACAATAATGAACATTCTGTAAAATATCGAAGATTGGTAAAAAGAGTAGTGAACCATACATTTCAGAAAATTTTACCATAAAATATGAATGCTAAACAAATACCCCTGAGGAAAAAATATTCCCAGGGGTATTTGCCTCGGGTTTTGGGTTGACTTCCAATATAATTTTTGAAGTTGAGTAGGGTATAGTCCAACTTCTGTAGGGGTCTAACCTGGGCCTTAAAAATCGCTGAATTGAATACTTAAAAGAAATTGTGTTTCTGTAAAATTCTAAAAAACTGATAAATTTTTATCTGAAATATAATAAAGTGAATGAAAAAAATAAATTCATTGAAAAAGGCTAAAAAAATGGATATAGATCATGAAAACGAGTATCTCCAAGTTCTGTAATGTGGGATACCATAGTTTTGACTAGTTTACACTGTAAAAAATTTGCAGCAAAGTAACAGGTCTAGTCACCGTTTTTATAGAAAAAGGTTATATAACCGTATTTTAACTGCATTCAGACCATATTATTGTTCATATTATTGTCAGAATACAGTTAATTTATTGTTATGTACCCGTTTTCTATAAAAACGTTCTATAGACCTGTTACTTTGCTGCAAATTTTTTACAGTGAAGACTTTTTTCTCGCGGGCCACAAATATACGTTTGCGATGTTAAGAGGGCTGCAATACACTTTTATAATAATGTAAAAAAACGCTAATTAAAATAATCAGATAACAAAAGTAGTATAACAAAGTTAAAATGATCACTGTGGTTGAACATTTGTCACGGAAGAAACGTGATCAAAATATTTGAACATTACTATTTCAAAATAATATATTTTGTAGCGGTTTTTTATTAGAAATATTTTAGAAATATGCCTCGAATATTATTGTTTGGAAATAGGGGTGTAAAAACTTTTGGGTGGCAATTTTTTCCGCGGAAACCGTTCAACCCTAAAAAATATTATTAGCTATATAATAAGAATATAACAATACATATTTCCCAAGGTTTAAAGAGAGCAAATAGAAAGAAGATTTTCTTTAATAAATAATTCTTTTGCTCAATTTCTTTTTTTTACTATTTTATTATGTAAAAATGCATAGTATAAATTTAAGTAATTTGGAATAATATTTGATTAACGTTGAAGATTAAGAAACGTATACACCACTGTAGCACAAATACAACTACATGTAAAAATAACTTTTGTCTGAACAAACGGAATTCAAGATGCTTCACCAGAATTTTAAATTAATTATAAATAACAAGACCGAATTTGTCATCCCATGAATATATATAAAACAATAGTGGAGGTCTTAAATACTTTTCACGCATATCTAAATAAATTTTATAAATATGGATTAATGATTATGTACATCTAGCCGCACATAAACGATCGCCTGGCCAATGCGGCCCTCGAGTCTCAGGTTGATTATGGCTGAGACAAAACTATCAATTTGAGTATCGCGCCCTGTGCATATATCGTGATCTTATAAGGTAACTCTTATTAAATCAACTAAACAAAAAAAATTCCAATGTGAAGAATATTCTGAAATTAACAACGATCGTTATAACATTTTTATCTTTGTGTCTTCGAGAAAAATGCGTAGGGGAGACTGGGGGCAGATGGGACAATTTGTTTAAATTTTCATACTGTAGAAAGTATAATTTATAAAATTCCCAAATATCTTTTGAGAGAAAATTACTTAAACAGTTTTCTATAAACAGTAGGTTGGCTCGGCCATTTTGACCGGGACATATTGAATATATTTCTATTCGATTAAAAACATGATTAAAAATTAGTCAAATATGCACGGAATAGAATAACAAACAAATAATTTAAAAAGTGCCAAATAAAAATTCTGGTTTAAGTTATTTTTGTATGACTTGAGTAAAATTTCTGGTCGTTTTAACGTTACTTTAAAAAGCAGTTTTTATTCATAACTTAATTAAAGAAAGGAAAATAACCTTGACCATAGTTGTCAACTTCTACGCTTTTTTCCCACTGCTAAAATGTAGTAAAAAATTTTGCCTTATTTAATCGACGCGATCTGCGAATTAAATAATGTAAATATTACCATTGAATTTTAGCGGTAACAAAAGAAGCGTAAAAGTGGGCAGCTATGTATGATATGTGAAATGAAATTTTGTTCTATTAGACCCCGACTTAGAAATCTATCGGTTCTTGTCACATGTTTAACGTTGTGCGCAGCTTTGCATATATGCAAACAACAGTGTTTTGAATGTAATAGATTTTTTTATTCGTATATACCTAATCCACACCAGAAAATTAAAATATCAATATTTGCTTTAATTAATAACAGACATTCCGTTTTTAAATAAAGCGAAAATAACCATTGAAACTTTCTGTAAAGTCAGATTCTCTGAACTACGTAATTTTTAGAACTTACTCTATCATGGGAATTAAAGGGTTAAAGATTAAGTTTTATAAAATAAATTATTATATGAAATAAGGTATTTGGAGACATGCTTATTAAAATATTTACTAATTCGCAATATTTTAGCGTCAAACAGCCACATGACAGTAGTTTTTACTTATATTGCAGATGTGCAACAGAAGAAAAGTTTGACGTATTATATGAAAAACATATCTGATTTTTTTCATTATTTTTCCTGTGTAATAAATCTTTCAAAGAATCATGTATAACTTTTTCGAAACAAAATAAAAAAATAACGCATTTAAGGGTTAATGAAACGCATTAATTAAACATAAATGTCTTCTAAATAGACGAATTAAAGAATTATGTTAGCACTCTTATAAATTCAATAAAAAATAATCTTACTTTTAAACATCTGACCTGTCCCATTGGTCCCCATACCATTTTGAACTACTAAAAACTTAGTAGTTCGAACTTTTATATACTTTGCCTTATTGTAACTTAAGTATTTAACAAAGTATTTATCACTAAATAAAATGAAGATTGCAAATGAATAGAATTGCTTAAAAGCTACATAATCACATGTAATATTGTTAAAAATTGAGTTAACCCTTTCAGGGGAAGCGGCATGTTTATGAAACAACTTAATTTTAATCCCCAAACGCCACAATGGCACCAGAATTTTGCTAAAATATTTTCCATTTAATATGTATGTGAAATATAGCTTTTTTCATATTTCCAACTATATTTCTTCGTAAATTCCGGTGCCAGTCATTCATTTCAACATTCTAGTACTAAAAGTACTTTGCCCCTGAAAGGGTTAAGGGGCTACTTCCGTCAGGCGAAAACACCTGTTCGCTAATGTTAATCCAATGGAAGAAATTTTTTGAGATATCTGGTTTGCATTTGAATATTTTTAAATGATTTTTTTTTTTTTTTTTTTTTTTTTTTTTTTTGCTTCGGATAGCTGGAGTTTTGGACAAAGGCCGTTTTTTAACTTTTTCAATTTTGCTTGCAGGTTTTTTTTTTTTTTTTATTAGGATGAAACCAGTCGAAACAGTGAACCAGAACCTCTAGAAACCAGTTCCGAAAGTAAAAGTGCCCTAATTAAATATACCTGTAAACAAACTCTAAAAAGTACAAAACGGCAGTTTGTACAGATCTACCTCAGCTATCTGCAAAAAAAATCATTTAAAAATATTTAAACGCAAATGAGATAGATTAGAAAATTTCTCCCATTGGATTAACTTTAGCGAATGGATGTTTTCGTCTGACTGAAGTAGCCCCTTAATATTTTAACAAAACAAGTATTTATAAAGCATTAAATGAAAAATCCTCACAGTTAGGTGTATAAATGTATTGATTCTTACTTTGCAACAAGATAATGGGGAAAATGTTTAACACGTTCCGCGCTAAGTCAGTCACCGGTGACTGACACTGAACTTTCCGTTTGAAACGCGTCATTCACCAATTACTGACGCTCTAAAATATGATATAAAACTAAATATATATATATTGTTTTAAGTAATTACTGAAAATTTATTTAAAATTTTCTTACCTTTTATTTATTAGAAGATTATACTTTCTTAAAAATTACTTAAAACATTGCAAATTTTTCAGTTTCAGTGTCAGTCACCGTGGCACTTAATATAACGTTCTTGTGTAAAGCTGGTATTTCTATCTTTTGACAACAGCTTGAATATTTAGCTAATTTATTTTTCTAGCCATTTAAATCGTTGCGTTAGCTCTCTTGAATCATTCGCCTCCAGTCTCCCCTACTTCTTATGCATACTTCTGACTAATAAGTAAATTATTTTTTCAAAATTCAGAATAGAGTAGCTTTTGAAGTAATTGATTTTTTTTTTTTTACTTATGGTGGATTAAGATAGAACATTTAGTGATATTTTTTAAATTTTAACAGTAAGATCTAAGATTCTGTTACTTAAAAAAAAAATGTTAACGTATGTTTCGGCGTTTACAACGGAATATGCGGTACTTATAAACATATTCAGAACCTAAATTTTTATTTAATCAAATGGAACTTATTGATGTGCAGTAACAAATTCATTTTACTTATTAAGTACAATTTCTGGTTCTATATTTATTTGTTTTCCTCACTTTATTCGCCGAAATATACAGCAAGTATAAAAGTTTTATTATCATGCATCTGCTAACATAGTATATATTAATTTAAACAAATTCCTATAATGTGATATTCTATTTTTGATCAATTTGTGAACCAGTAATTATTGGTCCTGCTTCTAATATTGGTTTAAAAAAACTTTTAAATAACCCCACGAAATTACATTTTGAATCTTTCATCAAAAAATACAAACTGTTTTTGAATGAATTATGAATTTAAAAAATATATATACTGAGAAGAACCATGGTAACCATGGAAACTTTGTGACATTTATGTACTCTCCATTCAGGAATTATTTCCTGTGCTCTTAGACTATTATGTCGGTTTTGAACATTTAGACTTGTGTAATATCATTTTATTCCAGATGAGGATCGCGGAAGCGATTCTAAATATAGATTTTTAATATGTTTGTAATACCACTTTTATGTTATATGTACCATTTAGCAAGTTGTATTTATATTTGAATACAAAGTTTTTAAGTATATTGTATGGTGCAATTTTCCAAGTAGTGAGAAGAATGTATATATAAAATCTGATTGTGATTGTGTTTGAACTTATTTAATTATTACAGTTTGATTGTATAAAAGATAGTTTTAAATATTTTATTTCATTATATTTCATTATAAGTGTAAATCTCAGTTTTATTGGCCCTTCCATAAGGAAAATCTTGCGTACACCCATGTTCCAGAATGTCACTTTTTCTTACTCCCCTAGTGCTCTGAAGATTCTGCAAAACCCTCAATGTATGGACTAAGATATTCTTAATCTGAAGTGAAAACCTTTTTGCAAGTTAAATATTTTCAGAACTGTTACCCATGTTCGAATGGCTATGAACTGAAACCTTGAAGTCATGCAGCAATCACTGACTTGCTTTATTTTATAAAGACATCACTTATGCATCCGCCTGAACTAAAATAATAATAATAATAATAATAATAATAATAATAATAATAATAATAATAATAATAATAAATTCCCCCGTAATGTAGTTCCGAGGATATCAGTCTATTCATTTTACATTCATTGAATTATGGCGGCATTTAACATATAAGACTAATTGCTGAAAATTAGTTATTTTATGCATATATGTATTTGATTCATATTATATTACATATATTTCTTGCTTATTTTATTACATATACTTATTTGTATTCTTAATATTTTGTATCTGTCTTGAGCATTTGTTTTTCAAATGTTATATTTTCTGTCCAGTGTTCTATATATAAGGTCGCTCACATGAGACTGAGACAGTCGATAGTGCATCCGCGTTTGAAGAGGCAGACCGATGCTTAATCGACAGTAAAGACCTTTGAATGTGACACAGGAATCATTTGAAGGTGGTAGTCGGCTGTGAGCCAGCATTGCAGCAAGGCGAGTGGAATGGTTCATGGAAGCCTTCAAGCATTCTCAGTGCCACATGCACCAGTTTACAGAAACTGAAAACAGCAGTAAAGAATCGTCGACGTGCCATGCTGTCCAAAGTGGTCATTCGTCTTCATGAAACACCCGCCCTCATGTGACTACCGTGTGCAAATATGTGTTGCGGCGATATCGATAGGAATGTATGAAACATCCTCCATATATCTCTGACTTTTCACTCTGGGATTACCCTGTCTTAGGACCATGCGAGAAAACTCACAAGGGGAGGCAATTTGCAAACAACTCCGGGACCACCATTGAAGAATAGTTCCGTAACCCGGCCGGAAGTTCTTCGCCCAAGATATTCACAAACTCGTGGACCGCTGTGATGCCAGTTTCAAACTTCACGGCAACTATGTCTAGCCATTATGTTCCGTATGTATCATTTTGTATTCTGCTCTGTATACATAATAGACTGATATTATTAAACAAGTTGTAAAATCGACAGAATTCTCAATTTCATTTGGGCGATCCTTATAAATTAATAACATTTTTTCCACTTTTCAGGTATTGTGCTTTTTGTATTTTATACCAGTCTCATAATTATTTTTTATTTAAAAAAAATATTTTGTCTACTTTATTAATAATGTTAATTATTTCAAACTCATTATTCTCATTATAACTCATTATAACTCATTATAACTCACTCTCAAACTAATTATTTCAAAGTTAAATATTCAATTAAATTATATTATGTTAGTATTTGATGAATAACTAGAGTATATATTTTTTCAAGGCTTATATTTCATGTTCTGTGTTCAGTATATATTAATCATGTTTTATTTACATTTCTTATATTATGCTTTTTTGTATTTCACATCTGTCTCATAATTTTTGCGTTCTTAAAAATGTTTTTGCACACGGTATTCAATATCATATGTACATCAATTATTTAAAACTTTGCATTTGATGAATACCTTACACACTTTTTTTCAAATGCCGAACTTTATGGTCAGTATCAAACATATGTTAATCTTATTTTTCTCCATATTTCATATATTGTTCTTTTGTATTACTTATCTCTTTCATAATTTTTGAATTTTTAAAAATATATTTTGTGTACTATATCTAATATATTATGCACATTAATTTTTAAAACTTTACATTTGGTAAATAACTTGCACATTTTTTGAAATATGATATATTACGTTCAGTATTAAATATATGTTAGTCCTATTTTTGTTTCCAAATTTCTTATTTTGTTCTTTTTATTATTTTGTATTTATCTCTAATTTTTGCATTTTTTAATATTGTATTTTGTGTACTGTATTCAGTATGTTATATATGTCATTTATTTCAAACATTGTATTTGATGGAAAATATGGGTAATTTACATAAATTATTATTGTTATTATTATTATTGTACTTTGTATCTGTTAATAAACATAATATTATCATGAAGATTCCAAACGGTAATTAATTACTTATTACACAATAGCTCATTAATGGAAAAGTTGAAAATTACATTACTGTATAATTGCACAAGATTATGCAATTTTCTGTGTGCAATGAGTCCTTTTTTTTAAAGAACCATATTATTCTTGAGTGCAGCATGCTATACTGGATAACTCAAAACAGATGTCTCTGCAACTGTCTCTTAAAACTTTGATGAGAGAAACATAAATTCCATTTACAAAGTTTATGGAAATCAAGTAACAGGTTTTTGAAATGGCTTTTGTTTTACAAGTGACTGTATACATATTGAAATGCAAAATTTATTTTTTTTACACCTCGTTTTCTTGTAAGTTATATTTAGAAAAATGTTGTCCTATAATCTAAGAAGGGCAATGAAAAAATCATTTTCCTTTGCTACCAAAAGTTACCAGATTATGATATTTTAAATTTAATAAAATTCAAAGTATCATAACACTTAAAGTTTTGGTCGTAAAAGAATGGTATATTTAATGTCTATCTTAAATCCAAGTCAAAATAAAAAATATATATATATATATAAATGTGTAAATCAACGTAACTAACAAAATAAAAGTTTCGGGATATTCAATATTTAAGTTTTTTTTCTTTTAATCTAACACTAAAACCATCATGATTTCTTCCAACTAAAATAGTTTTTTCTTAAGATTTTCTTAACTGATTTCTTCAGTTAGGTATGTGCAACATTTTTTCTTTTATTTTATTGGACTTATTGAATTTGAATAGCCAAAAGTCGTAGCACTTATCTTTGATTATGACGACTTATATTGAGAAATAAATAAACCTCGCATTTTTCAAAGGATATGTCACTATGAAGTTAAATAAATTTAAATTAAAATCAGAAAGCAAAATAAAATAGAGGTACCATGTTTTGTATCTACCGTAAAGTACCGAAAGTAAGCTCCCCTCCGAATATAAGCACCCCCCTCATATATGTGAATTTTTCCTATTTTGAAAAAGTGCCATTTATAAGCCCTCCCCTTCAAGTTTTATTTTCTGGCGCTTTCAATCTTTCTGTTTTTTTTTTCAGGAAATTACTTAAGTTTTTTTTTATATATATATCTTATGAAATTTATTTTCATCTAATCTCTTTATATATCATTGTATCAGAATGGCATATGTTCTCTATATTATACGTATTATTAAGGTTTTCCTTGATTTTTATGCACTAAAATTTGATAGATATTTATATTGAGTTTAAGTTTTATAATTTTTGTTCATATTTCTTTCATATCTAAATTAATAATTTTATGTAAATTTCTTTCATTAATTTACAGTTTTTATTAATGTAAATTACTTAGCTTTTATGGTAGGGAATTTTAAAACCAAAAAAAATGTTAATTTGATCTGATTTTATTTTGCAAATTGTATAAATCCTGGGAAATTTTATAAGTTCCAAATATAGCACCCCCCCCTTTCCAATATTGCTATTCATTTCACAAAAGTTCCAATTATAAGCCCCCCTTAAAATCATTAAAATTTCTTGTCTACTAAAGGGCGGCTTACTTTTGATATTTTATGGTAAGTCCTTTATATATTCAATTGCATCCTTTCACGAACTGAGGTAACAACAAAAAATAACTGGATACTTAAGAAGTGTATCATGTAAATTTTAGAAATATTTTCAATATAAAAATAATATATACTTTTTGAAGGGATTCAGTTGATTTTCATGCATCATGGTAGTGAATTCAAGAAATTACAGTCTTATTTCACAAAAATAAAAGGTTTTGAAACTTATGACAATGTTTACATCTTAATTTCAAAATAAGTTATTGAATTTTCCCAATAAATTTGAAAGAAAAATTTACTATTAATAATGGTTTAGAACACTGTTTCCAATTATCTGAATAATATTTCTGAAGATTAGATTCAGATAAGATATTAAAAAATATATATAGCTGAATTGTAAATACATGTGAGAAAACATTTCGGTTTGCTGAAGTTGGCACAGTTTTCATCAAGAAAATATGTTACGTTCACAAGAAATAAATATAAAAAAAAAGCCATGTAAAAATAATTAGTTAAAGAAAAAATATGAATTCGTTTGACAAAAGTGAATAGTAATATATATATATATATATCAACTAACAAACCTAAATTAAATAGAAAAAAATTGCTACATCCCCTTCATTACCCCCCTATAAACTCCTATGTTTAAAAATATTACTAAAAAAGTATAATGAAAGATAAGTATATAATTACAGTGGACAATAATTTTTCTTCACAGAACTGAAATTAGTTAATTCTAGATCAGTTTTTTGCGCTGATTCCGAACATGCATTCCTTTTTTCTCAGGAGGTCCAGTTTTTGAGAAATTTGCATATTATGTTTATGCAAATTTAAGCTTTTTTGTGGTATTTTAAGCAAATTTTAGATACAATAAAAGTCAGATTGAATTACCTTTTCTAGATAATAACTACTGGACTATTTGCTTCAGATAAATGTCACGAGCTGCATATTCTTAACATTTATCTGTCAGTTATTAAGCCTAATTTCCATATTTTTCAATTGTGTAATGTTTACATTACTATCAATTTTAAAGTAGTTGCCACAGAATTCACGTAATGTTTTTATAGACTAGATTTGTATGCCAATTTCAAATGTGCAATTTGTTTCCTTATATCACGTCTAGTTTTTGAGTAAAATGAATTGCTACTTTTGTACGGTATTGACACAAGTTTGATATATGATGCTTTTCAAGTGTGCGTACCTCATTATAGAAAGGGTGAACATGAACAGTGATGTCAATATCCTATCAGAGCAGGGCTCGAAATGTACCGGAGCAAACCGGAACGATGTTCCGATCCGTGAAATTATGACAAATATTGTTCCGGTTCGCGAAAGTATGAAAAATTGTGCTCCGGTTCGTGGAATTATTAAAAAATATTATTACAGTTTCATACATATAGCTTACTAACTGGATTTACACAAATCGTCACCAACTAAGGAGATGAAATATAAATTTTCACTTAATTCATTCATTTTTATGTCCTAGTAACATTTCTTTGATGTACATTTCCGTTACTTTTAAGATATACGGGGAATGAAGTTGTTTACTTGAAAAAGCCCTTGATAGTTTTTTGTTTGTTGAATGTCCATTTTGCTGCAGTTTTTTTTTTCTGCAGTATTACGCTACTGTATAGCTACCAATTTCTAAGAGTTTTTTCTTACCTCTAAAACTTACCAGTAAATTTTGCCAAATTCAATCGCCGAAATCTAACAATTGTCAACGATTAAATATGGCAAAAAATTGTATTCAATTTTAGAGGTAACAAAACCGTACAAATTGGCAGCTATGTGATTCTATTAGTGTCATGAAAATTGCAGGTCTAACCTTTTCTTTCTGCTCAAAGTATTAAATAGTTTTTCAATCAAACTTATACCTTTAGAATGGATCATTTTCTTCTGATGGACTGATGGCTTCCATTATTATGAAACAGCCATTATAAATGAAGTGTTAGGCGAAGATGAAAGAACAGCTGTAAAAAGTTAGAACTCTGATTTTCTGGTCAGAAAGGGAATAAAAAATGACCATCATAATAAAAAAAAAATTATTGCCCTTTTTTTCATAATAATGGAGGCTGTCAGTCCATCAGAAGAAAATAACTCGGTTAAAGCGGAAACTCGGTTAAGCGGGACTTTACTGTACTTTCAAAAAAAAAAAAAAAATAGTCGACAATAATTTTGAAATAGCGTTTCGGTTCGTGGAATTTTCCATTTTTAGTCCAGTAACAGGGACATAAATAACAATTTATATAATTGAAAAAAAAATTGAAAAAGTAGTAACATCTATCCTCACTAGTTCAAGTACCTCACAAAGTAGCATAAAAAGCGATTTCTAGCTTTTTTTTTAACCAAAAAAATAAAATTTCACTTTTTTCAAAAACTAGACGTGATATAGAAGAAACAGACACTAGATTTAAAATCAGCGCAAAAAAACTGGTTTAGAAACAAATTAGGGTACCAGCGTGTATATAAATATGTGGACGCCAAGAAACATCATTAGTAAACACTAAAAAATACCCAAATTAGGCACAATATTTCACGGTCACAGGTCAGAATCTCAGAAACAAAGTTTTTGTAAAGTAAACTACACAGTAATCATAACATAAAACAAAAAAGTCAGTCTGATAATGCTTTATGCCTTAAATTTGCATACAATTGTGCAAAATTTACTAAATTTGCATAAATCGATATACGCAGATATCTGAAAAACAAGATCAGCTGGAGTAATTTTAAAACATGATTCGAAATCAGCACAAAAAACCACATAAGAAACAACTTATTTCGATTTTGTGAAAGAGCAAAAGTTCAAAGTTGTTGACCAGCGTTATTGAAATGATATTTCAGTTATGGTTTTGGGACAAATATAATATTTTAAAAATGTTTAAAATCACTTTTAACATTCTACTAAAAATTTTCTTTAGAAAAATTCTTCAGTTTACAGCCATTAAAAAAACAAACCGAGAAGCAACGAGTAAAACAAAAAAACATGAAACATCTGAATAAAAAGCTATTTTTTCTCACTAGCGAATATCAGTAATTACATCATAAATAGAATTTTTGCATCTAAATATTCGAAAGATTCAAGTTCCAATAAAATTAAAGATTATAGCTGGTCTACTTAGCAGGAAAGTAAATCTTTCAGAAATTTAATAAATGCTTACAATTTTCTTACGTACAGAGTCAGACAAATAAAAATGAAAAGAGAACACCCCCATACATTTTAATATCCAGCTTGTCACAGGACAAAAGTAATTGAATTGAAATCAATTAAATTGAATTCAATTGAAAATTATCTCTTCTTTCAATTTATGCTATAAAAAAATTAGGGGTCTTATCCATGTTGAAATTGTACTCAATTATGAACTTTTCATTACTAACACCTAATTTTGACTTTTTTTTTTGGCTTTTTTTTTCTGTAAATTTTACCGAAGAATAACAAACAGGAAGTCATTCACTGTAAAAAAAAAAAGGACTAAAATACGGAAATGCTACTTCCAATCGAGACGCCAGTACTATTTCCGCACTTTAACGGAAGTTTTGCATCCCCCCGTAATGCCAATGAAAACGTAATTTTTTCTCTAATTTACCGGGAAAAAGTTCTGTTAAAATACGGAAATAGAACTGGCGTCTCAATTGCCAGTAGTATTTCCGTATTTTAGTCCGTTTTTTTTTTTTTTTTTTTTAGAGTGTTCGGTTAAATAGTTTAAGAATTATGAAAGCTTAAAATTTGGAACCCTTAATGTTAAACTCATTTGTAAATATTGCAAAACAGATTACAATGCGGATAGTTCTTTAACTATAACTGAATATCCACTAAAAAGCTATGAAGTTTAATAGTTAAATCGTATTAAGAATTTCCAATTTTCATCATTATTTGAAATTAGCCGAGTTTCTCCCGCCTAGACTGTCATTTTGGGGGCTCTCAAAAAATCATCAACTTGACTTCCTATGAGTTACTCTCGAAACGTCGTCCACATTAAAAACTCAGCATTTCATCCTATCATTATAAAAAATTAAAGGCGCTATCTCATTACTTAACATGATGAGAAACCTAATTAAATTGAGGAAGCACAGACGATAAATTTTCATAGCAAACAAG
This sequence comes from Maratus speciosus, assembly GCA_963932465.1. Classification (NCBI taxonomy): domain Eukaryota; kingdom Metazoa; phylum Arthropoda; class Arachnida; order Araneae; family Salticidae; genus Maratus; species Maratus speciosus. The sequence goes on along the minus strand of OZ010796.1, from coordinate 178,997,524 downwards.
CTATGCTTTAAAAAAATTTTATTAATTAATCAAACGAACATTCGAGAAATGCTTTAAGGGGACCGGGTAAGCTAAATTCAACCAAAAAATCGATTTTTACTTTTTTTTATATAATTAAATAGTTTAAATTTTTATCTTTTCAACAATGTATTACACATGTTTATATATATATATATAAAGTGTTGGATTTTTTTATTCTTTCTAAGAGTAATTCACAGCAGTGGACTACTTTTTTAAAATTCAGATTTCTTGATTGGCACCACTTTTCTGAAGAGGTAAAATTCCCATTGCTTTCTCCTTAATTAATATATTATTAAACAAGGCGAAATTTACTTTTTCAAAAAAGTGGTGCCAATCAAGAAATCTGAATTTAAAAAAAGTAGTCCACTGGCAACACTGCTTCACAGTTTTAATTGACTTTTTCTCAAAACTTCGATTTTTCAGGTTTGTGTTCCTTTTTTTCAATATCTATTAAACTTAAGAACGCAGATTTTTCTAATTACTTACATTATGTTATAGTGCATACTTTAACACAGGGATTTAATGATTTGTTGAGAATTATTTATTTTAGGCAGTGAAATCTTACCAAAAATGCTAATTTAAAAATGTCTTTCAATAAATAATTAATAATTAATTTTCAGTTTCACTTAGAAAGAAAATGGTCTGTTAAAATACGTAAAGCATGTTATTCAAAGTACTCTAAAAAATCTAGACCCCTATCTTTCACCATTTCTGAGAAAAAGGTACATAAATTTGGTGTATTTTAATATGGCTGAGATAGAGCTTACCCGGTCCCCTTAAACGAAAAAATATCTTTTTCCGTACAGAACTCGCAAGCATAATAAAAGATACATTTTGATTGAGCCTTACCAATAATCCGATAATCGACTAGAAAAAAAAAAAGTCTAAACGTTACAAGCATCCATTACAAAGTGATTTATTTTCATCAAGAACGCATGTTTAGTCAAATTAACTGTCTTAGCTAGTAAGAGAATCAACAGAGAAAAAATCTTTCAAATTCATTTTTGTCGTTGGGATAATTTCCAGCAAGCTGATAGCAGCCATTTCGTGACATAATTTTCTGTTTTTCCATTTCAAAAATTAATACGCAAAAAAAAAATCGATTTAGGTTGTCTAAAACATTCACTTCTAAACCTAAAACTGGGCTTCGTTGGTTAATAGGCAAATAACATGAAATGTGTTTTATAAATTTATTCTTTGCGCAACTACAAAGCGCATTTTGTTCACCATAGTTTACGGAACGATAAAAATCACAATACAATTCTTTTACAAGCAGTTTGTTTACGTCAGGAATACCGCCGATAGGTTCACATGCCTAGTCCCAAATATAAACATTTTAGAAGGTAACTCATCTCTCAAAAATATTTTTTAACATTTTTTATAAATTGATAACTTGTATGCAGTTTTATTCGAAAAAATAATATTGAGAAAAAATGGCTGACTGGCATATGAAACGCGAAATGGTCAGCTCCATATCTGTTTAGGATAATCACGTAACTTTTGTTATTATACGTATGATTATTTGATTTACACAAACAGTTCAAGGTTTTTTAGGGGCACAGTTGTTTGTACAAAAAAGTGTAAAATTTATTTCTGTCTATGGCTTAATTTTAATCTCATCTATATGCAATGAAATCCCTTCGTCATGCGATATTCAAAATGCTACATCATGAGATATTCGAGCTTACAACTACTGCTATTAACAATAAATTTCATAAACTTGACCTCTACTCCTGCAGACTCACCACCTAAAAAAAAGTGCTAAAAATATCAGTCATTTTTACTTAACAATCTATTACTGATTACATATTTTTAATGTTGGTAGCCCGGAGAAGATATTACCCACCTCTTCCCGAAGCATAAAAGTGCCCACTAAAAGTTTACAGGTTTCCTACTTATGATTGGCCTAAAAATGAAAATATCCCCACCCCCCCTACTGCCCCAATTAAAAAACCATCCATAATGTCCTTTTAGAGCAGTAGATATCCTTCCCAGAGAAAAGTGTCTCAATTTCAAAACCGATGTAACACTCACTTGTAGAATGAACAAGCTGAAATTCAAATATATTTTATTTATGAAAGGAAAATTTATAATCAACATATGAAAAATTAGGAAAAATCTAAGCAGAAAATGGATACTTATACCTATGAATATTTAACTTGGCAGAAAATTGAAAGAATGTTGTAGGTGGGTTGAAGACTTCGGGAAAAAGAAAGAAAGAAATCTTCGGAATTCCGAGCAGAATAATATTATGCATACCGCGCATTAAAAACTAAAGAAAGTATTCAATTTTAATTACCGTAATTTCCGGCGTATAATCCGCGGATCAAAAAATTCTGTTTGGACCCAGAAATTTAATTTAGTTCTTGAAGTATTAGCATATTTACCACGATTTAAAAAGTTACGTTTTATTTAAAAAAATTTCTGGGTCGAAAAAGGATTGTTTGATCCGCGGATTATACGCCGGAAATTACGGTAATTCTCCAACTACTTCTCAGCAGTGAAATTACGCGTGAAATTAATGAATATTAAAGACGTGAATTATCACATTGCTAACTAAGCGTAAACCAACAGAGTGAAAAATGCCCAAGCCGGAAATCGAACCCGGGCACCTGGAATAGCTCTCCTGTGCTCTACCATTAAGCCACGAGGACGATGCTCAGCTTGGCATCTCTCACTCACATAAGTTGTTAAGTCTGCTACTGCAGCTATTAGATGGAAAAGTCTTCATGAGCACACAATCTTGCGGCGTAACATGAGAAGCAAATGAACCAAGCATCGGTGAATATACAATTTTAGTTAATTCTCCAACTACTTCTCAGTAGTGAAATTACGCTTGAAATTAATGAATATTAAAGAAGTGAATTATCACTTTGCTAACTAAACGTAAACCAACAGAGTGAAAAATGTCCAAGCCGGGAATCAAACCCGGGCCCCTGGAATAGCGCTCCAGTGCTCTACCATTAAGTCACGAGGACGATGCCCAGCTTGGCATCTCTCACTCATATAATTTGGCTCCCCGGCTTGGAAATTTTTCACTCTGTTGGTTTACGCTTAGTTAGCAAAGTGATACACTATGACGCAAAAGTTTAGACAATGAAGAAATTCTTACATACTTTGAAAAATATTTATTCAATTTTCAAATCACTGCTTGAAATTAATGTGCTGTACATATAAACAATATTTATAACAAAGAAAAGTGGAATTGTGCATATTGCAATAAATTAAATGGTAACAAAAATAAACTGCTGTCTCAAAAGTTTAGACACAAATTAAATAAAATCGAAATAAACAATTTTTAAAACCTGGTTGCGCATCCATGCTTATGTATTACGTCATATACACGAGATTGCATGGAAGAAACTAAATCTTGCATAGTTTGCGGATCGATATCGTACCATGCATTCTCAATAGATGTCTTAAGTTCCTTTTCAGAAGAGTATTGTCTAGCGTTGCTATAAACTTTGCGACACATGATGCTCCAAAGGTTTTCTATAGGGTTAAGATCTGGGCTACATGCTGGCCAGAGAACTCTTATATTATGGGAATTAAACCAAGATTTTGAATGCTTTGCAGTGTGAATTGAAGCATTGTCTTGCTGAAATTCCCACTGAGGACCCCCTAGAAGCTCAGCAAATGGCAGTAGGTTTTCTTCTAATGTCTGTGTATAATGCTGTGAAGTTTGACGACCACTGGTGAAGGTCAGAGATACTTGTCCATTATAGCAAAAGGCTGCCCAAACCATCACCGAGCCCCCTCCTTGTCTGCGACTAAAAAAACGTCGAGGTTCCTTCCGCAAGTCATGCCAATACGATAAACAACCATCTGGACCATCCAGATTCCACTGTTTTTCATCGCTAAATATGACTGACTGCCATTTCTCTCCATATGACATATGCTTTCGAGCCCACATAAGTCTTTGTAACTTATGATGTGGTTTCAGAGCTGGTTTCTTCTGCATTTTGCTATAAACGATTGTTCCTTTTTCCAAAATTCGTCTACGAATCGTATCCTTTGATACAGAGAGTCCCGATGAGCTTTGAACTCCACGTACGCTCATTTGTTGAGTACTCGCTAGTCTTTGTATCAGGCGATCCTCTCGTACATTTGTCACACGTGGCCTCCCAGACCGACATTTTGCTTTATATTCGGAACCACTCGATAAAACTCGATAAATAGATTTTTTTGACCTATTAATAATAGCAGAAATTTCAGAAACGCTCTTCCCTTCACCTTTCAACTGCCAAATCCTTGAAAGATCATTCACTTGAATTTCTTTAGCTCTCGGCATGTAGACTATGAAGCGCAATCGTTTGCAGAACTTAAGTACTCCAAATTTGTGACATCATCGATTCTAAATTTGCATATGCCAGCGAATATTCAAAGAAATTTAGAATAGTGTCTAAACTTTTGCGACAAGCACATTTGAATTTTTATGAAAAAAATTAGTATTATAGCAAATAAAACGACTGTCTTTTGTACATAGCATTTTAAATCAGTTTTTGAATATATTTACAGGTTTTTGTAATTCTGACGTCATAATTCTACATTTTAAAGCTGAATGACGTCATTGTCTAAACTTTTGCGTCATAGTGTAATTCACGTCTTTAATATTAAAGAGAGTACCCTCATAGCCTGCATGGTCACGGTGACGTCGTTGTGACGTCACTGTGAGCCACTGTGGTCACGTCACATCTGTGACCAAAATGCCACCACTCAGTGTTGTCACATTGTGACTGAGATGTGAACTTCTTAGAAAAATTAAAAAAATTACAAAAAATATTCAAAACATGTTATTTATGTAAAATTATATTTTCTGGCAATAAAAAAAAAATTGTGACGTTACTGTTATGTCACTGCATGTAGCGTAGGTCACGTCACATATGTGACGAAAAAAACCACCATATTGTAAGTCACAATGTGACAAAAATATGAACATCAAAAATCTTTGAAAATGAACAGAAATATTTTAAACATGCCCGAGTTACAGCAACATAAGGAATGAAAACATATTAGTGGATAGGAAATAGTAAATTCGGACACGAAAAGAGGTGTGGGGGGGGGGCATAAAAAGGAAAATGCACGGTACAAGTATCAACAAACTAGATTTTCATGCTATATTTTATCAATTTGTTATCTAAGACAGTGAAGTATACTTTTTTTATGATTTCAATTTTATCTACCATTGCAATTTAATCCTTCACCGATTGTTATTATTATAAAAGTGTTTCTCGGAAAAATGGTACGTTATGAAGCAATTTGGATAACATATTTAAAATTAGGAATATTAAATTTGTACACTTTACATATTTAGTTTGCAGGGAGGAAGTTTTTTTTTTTTTTTTTTTTTTTTCGACCAGTGTTATTCGAAACACTTCTGTGGTTTCAAACTAAAATTTTCTGTCTGCAGCTTTTAATGAGCACGTAGAAAGAGTATTCAGAGTTTAGTCATATATGCATTTCTTGCTTTAGAATTTGCATTCAAGTCATATTTTTTCCTGTTAGTGTTTAACTATTTTAAATAACTATTTTTTTTTTTAATTCTACTTCTTTCAGACTTTTTAAATAAAATTAGCATTTTCCGAAAAAATATTTATACAAATTTTATACAAAACCCATGATATAATTATTCATATTTTAAATTCGTGTTTTAGAAATACGACTTTAAAAAAAGCTATTTTACAAATAGTTTTATTCTACAGAAAATGAATATAAAAAAAATGACAGATTGACAAAAAAATTTTTTTTATCCTGTATACTCTCTTTTCATTTATTAAGATGCCTAATTTGTATTTATTACGTGCAAAACAAACTTTACTTTAAAAAAAAAGAAAGAAAAAAGGCAGGTGTTTCATTCAAATAGAAAATTTTCATTACAGACAAAAATTATAATAATACAGTATAAGCACGTGCTTGCGCGTGCGCTATCGTCTGCACTAGATTAAACCGCAGAATAAAATAAGGATCAGAACTTTTGACGCGGGAAGTATGTCTGACAATTTTGTCATTTTGTCAGAAATATGTCTGACAATTTAGGTTAAAACACGGATATTATTAAACTATTTATGGAACTTAAAAGGTATGTCTTATTTAATTTAAATTTTTTATTCCCGTTTGATAGATTAAAGTTAAATAAGTTGTAGTATGTTATATGCAATGAGACTGATCTGCAATTCTTTTCCGATTCGATGCTGTAAAATATCTTAATCTGCATCGCTAGAAGGGGAAAAAAAAAGCTGATGCAGAGACTGATTCTAACACAGTATTTATCGTCATTAATATTTTGGAGTTAAATATGATATTCTATTATAATGATATTAGGAAACTGTTTCAATTTTGAAATTAACATTATACTGGGAAAATATCTTTTTACATATTGTAGTAGTGAAACTTTTGAAAGATTTTTTTTCATTGTTAATAATATTTTAAATTAGTATTTAAAATCTTAAATCTTCATACCAATGTTTTCAGATTTAACATTTGCCAAAATTATAAAATAGTAGGAATTCCTTATAACATATGGAAAGATTTTTGAGAAATTGTTAAATGCATTTAATTCATCTATTGTAGTTTGTTGTTGCTTAATAGTACAATTATAAATACTAATTATTTAGTGTTTTTCAAATTGATATATTTATTTTTTTTATTCTATTTAATCATTTTTTTTTTGCTGTTTGTGATTTTAATCAAACATTTAATTGTAGACATTCAGAATCAGTTATTAAATTTTCTTTGATTGTAAACTCATTTTCTACGTTTTCGATACATTTATTTTATTGGCATTAAAAAATAAAAAATAATATTTAAGCATTGAAATAAAGTGTTTTTCAGGCCCGATAAAGTTGAAAAGTGTTTATGACTTCGGTTTGTTTGGCCGTCTGTCCGCGCTCTTACTCGCGTAAATATACTCGGATTGACTTGAAATTTTTGGATGTTATTGACGTTTACCATAGCAAGGTCCCTATTTGTAATGAAGTTTCTAGCATGTTTAGTTCATTTACAGGGACAGTCAAAAGTATTCCATTACATTACGGCCTGTGGGAGAAAAAAATCGTTTCAAATGATTTTTAATGATTTTACACGCTTTCAAACAGAATAAAATTGATATGCATTTATGAAGCACACTAAAATGTGCATTCCGTAGAATATGCAATGCAGAGAATAGTTATTGTTTATTGACAGGGCTAAAAAAGGAATTCCAATACATAATGATATAGGGGTGGAGGGAATTGTTTGCGGCGTACTATATTTATGTTAATCTATTTGATATGTAATGAAATTGATATACGTCGTTGAGGTTTGCATACTATGAATTATTTCATGTATAATACGAAGTGTATATAGCATTTACAGGGACACACAAAATATTTCAGATACTATATTGTATCCGAAGTACTGTTCATTAGCGATGATTGCTGGAAATGCATTTTTAATTATGATATGCGCTTTTATGATTCACTACATTTATGCAAAGTATATGGTGTATATATATATGCTATAATTCATATACAGGACTCTACAAAAGTATTCGTAAGGGTTACTGTGTATTGCTTAAAGGTGGTTTTTAAATAAGTTATGCATTTTTACGCTGCACTGTATTTAATTTACTAAGAAATGTTTGTAGAATATAGGTAAAATGATATACAGGGTCACGCAAAGAATTGGATAAGTTGCCGTCTATAAATTATAATTTCTGGAAATGTGTTTTCAGCAGTTGTAAAAGTGTTTTAGTTTGAATTAAATTTTAACTAAATAGTGGCGTGTAATAAAGGTTCTAGGTAAACTACAGGGTTGTACAAAATTACTTAAGTATGTTTCCATATATTAGTATAAATTGCTGAAAGAGAATTTCAACCTGTTATGCGTTTCCTTGATAAACTAAATTTTTCCATTATATAGTATATATTATATATCAATCTACAGATCAAATACCGGACTGTTTAAAAGAATTGGAAAACATATTTGGCTATGGATGGTAACTGCTGAAAATGTTCAAATGTTTTATGCGTTTTCATGTTTAGTTAGTTATCTTGTTTACGTTATTTTCCCCGATGTCTTGTTAAAACATTCAGGAAGAGTTGGAAAGTGTTTTATAATCTAGGCTTAACGCATGATATATCTTACTTGTTGTTTCTATTTCCCAGATCAGTCTTTTCCTATAAAACATACCAAATCTAATTAGCTCATATTCACAAAATACAATATATACGGGAATAAAAAAATTAAATAAATAGGGCTTATCATTTCGTTCTATAAATAACAGTTGTATTAATGTCCGTTAGACTCCATGTTCGTATTTAGTAAAGCAATGACAAATCACAAAAAATTAAAAAGCTTAGACATTCTTAATATTAAGCTTGAATTCAAGATCAAGCTTAGAACTTAATAAAAAAAGATGTCAGTTGATAAGGATTGTTTTTTAAATGGAAAATTAAAAATATTTTAGAAGAATAGGACTCCAAAATAGGGATATCTTGCTAAAAAGTACGGTAAAAAGATAAGACTTTATATTTCAAACAAAACTTTACTTTAAAATTATCATAGTGTTTATGACAAGAATCATCACAATATTAATGCTTCGAAATTTTTCCAGAGAGAATCATTCACCTTGCATAAATTTTTCAAATGAAAATCAAATTTCAAATTAATTGCTTAAAAGGCGCAAAGGCCAACATAATGAAAACATTCCACGCCGGGACTCGATCCCGGGTCATCAGTATAGCGCACTAACATTCTACTGACTAAACCACATGGAAAGATACCCAGCCTGGAAAATTTCTCCCTATTACATGTTGGCAAGGCCACAAACGCAGCACAAGATGGAATATTTATCGTGAGCCACCGTCATGGGGCAAACACGAAACTTAATTAAATCCAGCATCGATTGAAACTATATTAATGCTTGGAAATTTTTCCAGAGAGAAACATTCGCCTTGCATACAGTATTTCAAATGAAAATCAAATTTCAAATTAAAATTGCCTTTTAAGTAATTAATTTGAAATCTGATTTTCATTTGAAATATTGTATGCAAGGCGAATGGTTCTCTCTGGAAAAATTTCCAAGTATTAATATAGTTTCAATCGATGCTCGATTTAATTAAGTTTCGTGTTTGCCCCATGTCGGTGGCTCACGATAAATATTCCATCTTGTGCTGCGTTTGTAGCCTTGCCAACATGTAATAGTGAGAAATTTTCCAGGCCGGTTATCGTTCCATGTGGTTTAGTCGGTAGAATGTCAGTGCGCTATACTGATGGCCCGGGTTCGAGTCCCAGCATGGAATCTTTTTCACTATGTTCGCCTTTGCGCCTTTTAAGCAATTAATTTGACATTTGATTTTCATTTGAAATCATCACAGTGTTTATGACAAGTTCGTTACAAATGACACATATTTCACAAATTGGTCACAATGTGACTTCAAAGCATTGTCACTTTCGTCACAGGTTCGTCACAAAGTTAATGCCAAAATAGTCCCAAATGACACACTTTTCACAAATTTGTCGCACCGTGACTTCACAGAGTGGTCACAATGTGACGTCACAAACGACCTCTAAAACGGCCATAACGACCTCGCATTCTAGTCACTATGACGTCACATCGACGGTCACAAAATCACAGTGTGACTTCACAACGACGTCGCCGTGACGTCACCATGCCTTACGGGTATTGCTTATCATGTAAACTCAATTAAGAGACAGATATTCTGATGCGATATAAGGAGAATCATAGTGTGTCCGAAAACTCCTGGACATCCTGGACACATTTTAAAATTCAATATAAAATCAAGTAATTGTAGTACAGGAGTACAGTTTGGACTAAAATGTTTTTCAGGATGAAAAGTTTTCTTCAACCGAATTAAAATTATTAGTTCCAAATTTCGATCATAGATGGCGCCACTTGTCCGTACGTTTGCTTGCTTTTTTTTCTTATTTTCAAATTAATTTTGACACTGTGACATAGAAATGACGACTTCTAGCGTTAGGAGTCGTCATTTCTGTGTCACAGCGTGAAAATTAATCTGAAAATCTGAAAAAATTCATGCTTGAAAGCAAACATACGGTTAATTAGCTCCAACTATGATCGAAATTTGGAACTAATTATTTTCATTCGCTTGAAGAAAACTTTTCATCCTGAAAAAGATTTTAGATCAAACTCCTGTACTACAATTACTTGATTTTATATTGGATTTTAAAATGTGTTCGGACACCCTGTATTTTCGACTGAATTACGCTTGGGTTATTAAAATACATGAATCACTGTCGGCAGGCATGGCCGTTTTCTTTAAAATTACTCAGCAAACCTAGAGATGTCCTCAGCCTATGAAAGTACTTCTTAGAAAGTTACAGGAACTGAAGTCTCAAAAAGTCCTTCCGGCCAGTGCCGGGAGGAAGAGGTAGCTTTCATATTCCTTATTTTTAAAAAGCCAACTTATATTATTCAAACACACGAAGCTCAATTAAGTGGAAACCGAATGTAGGAGATTCAATACTAATTTTTATCAATACTAAATCATTATGAATGAGAATTTCGCGAAATTAGTCAGCTTTATCCAAGCTGCTTTTATTTAAAGTCATTTATATTTGGCTGCCAAATTCGGCGATTTCTTAAAGTGCCTGCCATTTTAAGACAACATGGTAGATGAGGCTAACCAGTGAACTTGGTCGAGACCTTAGTAATTGCTGTGCACATGATCACTCATATCGGAATCGGTTGATATATACGAGTGCTGTCGCAGGCAAAAAATCAGATTTTTCAAAATGTCACCAACTTTAGAAATTGAAACTGCTGTATCTGAGCCATTTTTTAAGATAAAGACAAACAAAAAATGCTCCTGAATCCTTATATCAAGGTCAAATACTTAAGAAAGAAACCTTTTTCAATTTCTAATTTTTTTGCACCTCACTTTAAATATAATTTTTTTTTAATTTAATGGCCGCCATTTTGAAACAAGATGGCTGATGAAGCTGGCCAGCGAACTTGGTGGAGATATTGATGTATACTATCCACATGCCTTCTTCCATCGAAATAGGCGAATACGTGTGGTATCGCGTGACAAATATAAGATCGTTTCAAAGTGTTAGCCATGATAGAAATTCAAAGTGCTATAATTCAAACACTTTTTAAGATAGAAACAAAAGAACAAATTTTCAGAAACAAAAACTGCTCCAGAATCTTTGTATCAAGGCCAAACACATAAAAAAAAATGCTTTTTCATTTTCCAATTTTTTAATACCTCATTTTAAATTTTAAATTTAATTTATTTTTAAATGGCAACCCTTTTGAAACAAGATGGCGAATGAAGCTGGCCAACGAACTCGGTCGAGACATTGGTCTGTACTATGTACAGACCAAGTTACATTCAAATCGGTTCATAAATACGCCTGTTATCGCGTGACAAAAATCAGGTCGTTTTAAAATGTCAGCCACAATAGAAATTCAAAATGTTATAACTCAGCCATTTTTTTAGATGTAGACGAAACAAAACCTGTTCCGGAATCTTTGTATTAAGGTCAAACATATACAAAAAAATCTTTTTCATTTTCCAATTTTTTGGTATCTCATTTTAAATGTATTTTTTTTTTAATTTTTTTAAATGGCCACCATTTTGAAACAAGATGGCGAATGAAGCTGGTCAACGAACTCGGTTGAGTTATTTGTATGTACTATGTACACACCAAGGTACATCCAAATCGGTTCATAAATACGTCTATTATCACGTGGCAAAAATTAGGACGTTTCAAAATGTCAGCCACGCTAGAAATTCAAAATGCTATAACTCAGCCATTTTTTAAGATATAGACGAAACAAAAACTGCTCCCGAATCGTTTTATCAAGGTGAAACACATAAGAAAAAAATATTTTTTCAATTTTCAATTTTTTGCTACCACATTTCAAATTTAAATTTTTCTTAAAATTTTAAATGGTCGCCATTTTTAAACAAGATAGCGGATGAAGCTGGCCAACGAACTCGTTCGAGACATTGGTCTGTACTATGTATAAACGAAGTTACATCCAAATCGGTTCATAAATACGCCTTTTATCGCGTGACAAAGTTCAGGACGTTTCAAAATGTCAGCTTCGCTAGAAATTCAAAATGCTATAACTCAGCCATTTTTTAAGATATAGACGAAACAAAAACTGCTACGGAGTCTTTGTATAAAGGTCAAATACATAAGAAAAAAATATTTTTCCATTTTCAATTTTTTGGTACCACATTTCAAATTTTAAATTTTTTAAAAAATTTTAAATGGCCGCCATTTTGAAACAAAATGTCGGATGAAGCTGGCCAACGAACTCGGTCGAGACATTGGTATGTACTATGTACACACCGAATTACATCCAAATCGGTTCATAAATACGAGAGTTACAGTGTGACATAGGTCAGATATATATATATATATATATATATATATATATATATATATATATATATATATATATATATATTGATATATATATATATATATATATATCAATTTTGAACGGAGGGTGGTTTCGGGGTCTGGGGGTCATGATCGATGAAAATATACCAAAATTTTTTGAAATCGCTTTCCTCCGAACGGCTGCAATAGGTAGCTTTTTGTAAAGAAAGCTACCTAAAACATAAAGGTAATGCGAATGGCAATGGACGATATATGAAATACGGGTACCATTCAAGTTTTTTCCCCAATATTGTGATTCTGAATCCCGCAAACATTTTATGTTAAAAAAGAGTCGCCCCTAAGGTGTTGCACACACTGCTGGAGCTAAGGGCTGCTTAGAATTCAAGTACAATTCTTCAAATCTATCCGCGAGTTTGCAAAACTTCACAGATACTGCTAAAAATTGTACTCGTAGAAATGAATTAGCATGTCAGTTAATTCAAGAGGGGGAGCGTCAATGAAAAAATCATTCTTTTCTTTTCTCGATAGCATTCCTTCCAAAACGTGAGATCTTGTCAGTAAATTAACCCGGGAATGCTCGCGAAGATATGTACGATTTATACTTTGGCCTCCAATAAATTCAGACAAAAATTATCATGCTATTTAATCATTGACATTGCTCACAAATTAATTTGAAGATTACTTTTCGAAAATCAGTAGTGAGAAATGTAATAACCGTGCGCACCCTAGGTAATGTCATACCCTGCGCGTTCGCGTGTAATCCCGGGTTAAGTCAACACGGTTAAGTCGTCTTTTTTGTCATATTAAGTTAAATCTCACACCAGAAATATCATAAATCAATAATTTTAAGAAATATACGTTCAATTAATCATGCTTTTGTAAGTTCAAAGTTAAATAGATTATAAGGCGTTGACATCCTCAGCAAAGTATGTGCAACTTGCATTGCAGTCGCAGTGGTCGAAATGATATGATATCTTCTAAGTTGCTTTCTAACTTCATATAGCTGGTCGTGGCGTCCGTAAATAGAGAGAAGGCATGCCCAATTTTTTCAATTTTTTTTTGCCAGTTTTTTTAATTCTTGAGTTGTATCAGACTGATTGACCATTTATAATTCAATTAAAATATAATTACACAACTGCTAACATTTATTTTTCTCTTTTAATGGAAGTGTGAAAATAATCTTTCGCTATGTTTTCTATTTTTAGAAGAGACATTTCAAATATTTCAACAACGATTTTTCCTGTATGTATAAGAATGATTTATGAAAAGTAAAGTATATTTCATTCAATTCTCGAATTTTTTAAAGGAATAACTTAGTTTTTGTTATTAGTCCCATCATTCCACATCTGCACGATACATTTAAAATTGTTTTTTACATTTGTTTTTCTAATTTTACTAAAATATAATCCAAAGATGACTCTCTAAAAGAATGAAAATGAATCTATCACTTGTTTTAAATAAAAGTAAATAAAGCAAATAATATCTTGGGATCAAACCAGTTAAATTTCACACCGTGCTTTCTTTATTTTATTCTAATTTTAACCCATTAACACCCGAATTATTTTCTTTGTTAAAATTTAAATTTTGGATTTCACACTACTTTTAAAAGAAGAGTAATTTTTATCTTATTTTATCAAGGAATTTCTCACGTTATAGAAAGTATATATTTATTTTCATATTTACTGGTGGGAAAAGTGCTTTCTTGCCACTAAGCCTAAGCGATCTAAAAATATGCCACTGGGCGTTAGTGGGTTAATTAAACGTAATTCAAAGATGGCTCTTTAAGAAATTGAAAATGAATCTATCACTTATTCAAAATAAAAATTAACAAAGAAAAAAATAATCCTGAAATTAAACAATTGAATATTAATGATGTGATTTCAAGCGTAATTTCACTGCTGAAATGTAGTTGAAAAATTAATTAAAATTGAAATTAAACAAATTAAATTTTCTTTAAAACTAAGCAAATTATGTCATGTAATAATAAGATTGATATGATTTTTCATATATACAATTCCATAGAAAAAACAATTACGCCACTGCAAGAGTTTATTTTTCTCTTTTATTGGAACTTGAAATATAATAGTTTGCTATGTTTCTAATTTTTAGAAGAGTTATTGTAATATTTTTTTTAAACGCTTGTATGTATAAAGATAATTTGTGAAAGGTAAAGCAAATTTCATTTCTGGAAGTTTTGAAGTGAATAACTTCAACCTCGTGATTGATCATATCATTCCCTATCCACGCCACACCTTTCAATTTTTTCCGGGTTTTTTTCCTAATTATAATTAAATATAATTCAAAGAGTAAAAGATTAAAAATGAATTTATCATTTGTTAACACTAGAAAGACTAGAAATTTTAGCCAAGTTTTATAAAAATATTTCACACCTAAATTTTAATTTAAAACAGTTTAACTTTTTTATTTAACGTTTTTCTCCTTTGTTGCCTTTAAACTTATTTTATAATGAAATTTCTGGTTTGAACTGAAATATATTCTTGTGGTAGCGGTCAAATGATAACTCACCGTCGTTCTAGTGTTAAAACCAATTCAGGAAGCAGTAATTATATTTTATTTACACATAATACCCCACAACAATTAAATATTTCCACAGTATTCAATAAAATAATTTTAAAACAGCATCAAATTCATAAAAATTAATGCACGCTGAAAATGTAAACAACTTTTTCAATATGGGACATCAACTTACTAGTGGAAACAAAGGAAGTGCTGAACATAAAATTCCCAATGTTATGTTTCAAAATACACGCAGTTACATATGTTGGGGGCAAGAATATTTAGATGGTTGTTTATTTATCGTTTTTTCAAAGCAACAAGTACAGCAGAATATTTTTAAAAAGCTTTTAAAGATTAAGCTGTGACAGGGCGGGGATTCTAAAACAGTGGCTATTTATTTTTCTACAAAGTTAAATATTGAGGAAGGTTCGGAGCATTTACAGTAGTGGCCAAAATTGTGGACATATTTTTTTTAATTTTCATGTTTTAAACGTTTGTGTGCCTATAGAATACATTAATTTTAACTTAAATACAAATGATTTTGTTATTAGAATATATATATATAATCGACAAATATTTAGGAAGGACCTCTAATTTTATGTCAAATCATATTTCACAGTAAAAATAAAGGTAAGGAAAATTATTTCTCTTACCTGATGTCCCGGTGTTGAGACAGGAACCACCATACACTTCAGGATACATCCACGGTACGCCTTTATGACTTTACCGACAGTTGCAGTGCTAAAATCTTTATTGAAAAAGAAATTGAAAAATGTGATTGAAGATGTAATTCAGGTGTGAGGTAAAGCATGGCTAGTTTCATTTAATAATGTGATTAAACTTTCATCTTGATTAATTGTTTTAATAAACTTTATCACATAATAGAACAGAAGACAGACATTTTATACGTCGTTAATTACAGACGCATAGAGCAGAAGTGAAAAAGTACGTGTCGAAAAAGAGGGAAAAAAAAGGGTGGCGAAGCATATACTTCTACATTAAAAACCACAATTAGGTGGAGAAACTGATACATAAGCTATTATGCTCGCACATGACATTGAAAAGGAAGAAAAGAGTTTCAATAAGTCCGGGAATAAATGTAGCAGTTCTTTTTTTTTTCTGGAATATAATTTTGTTCAGAGGGGTTCGCACATATTAACACCCCCGCTGAAACCCTGGAACAAAAAGTTTTAAATGTTCAAAACAATATTTCTGTGAAGCTCAAATCGAGGGAAGGGGTTTGGTTAGAAGGTCTGCAGTCATTGCTGCAGTTTCAAGGTACGTCATAGCTATTGTCCCTTCCTCGACAAGGTTTCTCAGAAGATGATACCGAAGGGATATGTGCTTGGTTCTTTGATGATGCTTATCGCTTTCGGCAAGTTTGATGGAAGACTGGTTGTCCTCAAACAGAGTTACTGGTAGTTCTTGCTCGAGGTCCAGTTCCTTCAGTAGTTGCAAAATCCATATAGTTTCTTGTGCTGCGCAAGCGGCAGCCACGTACTCTGACTCAGCTGAAGACATGGCAATACAAGCCTGCTTTTTTTATGTCCACAGAAGTGGGTTATTTCCAATCATAAGTAGATTTCCTGACACTGACTTTCTGTCAGTAGGATCATTTGCCCAGTCTGAATGAGAATATGCCCTCAAGACAGGTTTTTCTAAATTAGTGTATGTTAATTTTAAGTCAATTGTAGTTTTAAGATATCTGATTGTTCGCTTAACAGCTTCCCAATCCTTAGCCCTTGGATGCTCGTTTCTGCGACTTAAAATATTTACCGCGGCGCTAATATCTGGCCTTGATACAGTCGCGATGTATAGTAGAGCTCCTACGGCTTGTCTGTAATTCGTATTATTCGGGAGGAGATTTTCATCATCCACTAACTTAACGTATCCTGGTTCCATTGGTATATTAGTTGGTTTCGAGTTTTCTAAGCCGAATTTAATTATTAAATCATTAATTTTATTAATTTGATCAAGTGTCATGGTATTTTTGTCAGGCCGATTAATATTTATCCCAAGATAATATTTCGCTTCACCTAAGTCAGTTACAGGGTATTCCTCGTTTAATTCGTTTATAAGTTTATTAATATTCTCATCTTTCCCAGCTATGAGGAGATCGTCTACATAAACGATTACGTAAGTCGTTGTTTCATTGGTTGTTTTCTTATATAAATATTTATCGATCCTACTTTGGTGAAAACCTAATTTAGATAATGATTTATGTAATGTCAGGTTCCACGCTCTGGCGGCCTGCTTCAAACCATAAATGGCCTTTTTGAGTCTGCATACCTTATGCTCCTCTCCCGGAACTGCATAGCCTTCAGGCTGATGCATATACACATTTTCTTGCAATTCCCCGTGAAGGAAAGCGGTCTTAATATCTACATGTCTTAAGTTCAGATCCTTATACAATGCCATTGCTAGAAAACTTCTAATTGTCGTATGAGACGCGACTGGCGCAAAGGTCTCATCATAATCTACCCCATACTTTTGGGAAAAACCCTTTGCGACCAGCCTAGCCCTAAACTTTTCCAGCAAACCCTGGCTATTGTATTTGGATTTGAACGCCCACTTGCAACCGATCACTTTCGTTCCTGGTGGGACTTCGACTAATTCCCATGTATTATTTTCGCGAAGAGAATTCATTTCTTCTAAAGTCGCTTCTATCCACTTTTCCTTTTCAATCGGGTTTTGCATATTTTTTATATCGTCCCAACTTTTCGGATCTTCTACTTTAACGTCATTTGTTAAGAAAGCAAATCTATCGGGAGGAACTCCCCTGTTCGGTCTGTTTGATCTACGCGGGACATTTTGCGTTGTATCCGAATTTGCATTTTGATTTTGCGTTGTATCTTCGGCGCTGTCAATATTATCCTCGATTAATTGTAATTTCGGAACCGGATTTTCAAAATTTGGTATTTCATTGTTTTTATTTGGTATGCTATCCTCAGTTATGTTTTTACTTTTAGTCTCCAGAAATTTTACGGTTCTACTTATTACGATTTTCTTACCGTCCGTACAAATTCTGTAGCCCTTACTCCTATTGTCGTAACCTACGAATATCCCCTCTATGGCTGCATTATCCAATTTTCTTCTATGAGTCTTTTCCACATAAGCAAAGGCGCGACAACCGAAGGTTTTAATATTTGAAAGATCTGGTTTGCGACCAGTCCATTTTTCGTAGGGAGTGCAGTCGTTGGATGAAGTTGGGAGGCGATTTTGTATGTAAGTTGCGGTGCAGACGGCTTCGCCCCAGAATGAGTTAGGTAAATTACTGTCTTTAAGTAGGCAGCGAGCCATCTCCATCAAGGTACGGTTCTTACGCTCCGCAACCCCATTTTGAGGCGCGGAATACGGAACAGTAAGTTGATGGTTAATTCCCTCATTTTTTAGATAATTTTCAATTTCCTTCCCTGTGTATTCCCCTCCGTTGTCGGTACGGATAGCACGCACCTTCCTGCCAAATTTATTCGCGGTCATTGCAACATATTCTTTAAATTTAGGGAAAACTTCATCTTTGGTTCTCAGTAAGTACGTTATGGTAAACCGGCTAAAATCATCTACAAAAGTCAAAAAATAGTATTTTCCGCCAACCGTCGCTGTTTGCATAGGTCCACATAAATCGGAGTGCACTAATTCTGTGGGCTTTGTAGCTCGAAAACTAGCGGCTTTGGGGTATGGATCACTAGTGAGTTTAGAAATTATGCATGTTTCGCATGTATCACCGTGTTTACATTTGTCAGTTTTAATTCCTAACGCCATATCATTATTTACCAATTCCTTAATATGATTAACGTTTCTGTGGCCTAATCTCCTATGCCACTTGTGTAGACAATTTTTATTTTCGCATTCATTTATAATATTTACATTGTGAGACATATTTTGTTCTATTCTACATTCATATAAATTATTGTTTACATAGCCCTCGAGGTACGTAACACCTTCGTGAGTTATCTTGCAAGATTGTTTCTCAAATATGGCTTTACAACCATTTTCAGTAGCTCTTTTTATAGAAATTAAATTTGTTTCAATTTCGGGTACATACAATACATTCTTTAGTGTTATCGTTCTGTGTGCATTATCCGACATTAATCTATTTAATTTTATAGTCCCGTAACCCTCAGAGCAAAGCTCTTGACCGTTTGCGATTGTTACGCTAGAAGCACTGTTATGAAAATCATTAAACTTGTTTTTGTTATTACAAATATGAGTTGAAGACCCTGAATCAATTACCCAGAGATCTTTTACATTATTCCCAACAAAAAATGTAACATTTCTATCATTAGGTGTTTCCTTTTCAAAATTCCTATTTTTGTTAGTATTCGGGTATGCGCTGCCTTGAGAGCATATAGCCGATTTTTGTGACTGGTTGGGAAAACGATTGGGGTATTGGTACTGCTTAGGATTATTTTTATTTTTATTTTTCAAGCTCCAACAATCGTCGATATTGTGAGAATTCTTTTTACAGTACCGGCAGAATTTATTTTGTTTGTTTTTATGGAATTTCACCACCTTTAACGCGGAGTGACTGTTCTCACTTTCGCGGTTATTTTCAACTCTTTTCGTGTGCTCGTCTATTAATTTAGTGCGAATAAAACTAGCACTAAGGTCACGCTCGTCCCTTGCCTCCAAATCGGTAATGAGACCGTCATAACTGGAAGGGAGAGAGCAGAGCATTAAAGCAGCAAGGTGTTGATCAGTTACAGTCTCGCCGATAGCGGCTAGCTTATCGCGAGTTTCATAAATTTTTGTAAGGTGATCCACCATATTGCCACCTTCTTTTAATTTGGTGGAGTAAAGTTTCCTTAAAAGAAATAGTTTACCACTTAAATTCGAACGTTCGTGAACTTCTTTTAAAGCAAGCCAACATTCTCGCGCACTTTCTAAATTCTTCACATTTGTTATTTGATCGTCATCGATCAATAAATTTATAATGGCACGCGCTTTCCTATTTTTATTTCTAAAATCATCTGTCATTGGATCGGGCGGGTCCTGACTGATAACACTATAGAGGTCCTCCTTCTGTAAATACATTTCTAACCTGAATTTCCATACATCATAATTGCTTGAGTTCAGTTTTTCTATTATTGAATCCCTTAGGATACTCATTTTAGTTTTAATTATATAGAATAAATATTTTCTTATACAATCAAATAATAATAATATAAATCAGTTATAACTTTGATAACTTTTGCTTACACTTAGAGTGTAGTGATATATATATTTGCAATGAAACAGTTCGTATTCTTTTCAAATAATAATAATATCAAATATCTTCTTATACAGTTAAATAATAACAATAGTATGTTTATTGTTTTTAGTTTTCTTCGCTTACATATAAAAATGTTGCAAATATTTATACGATGTCATTATAATAGTTAATACATTTCTTATAAAGAGCGCAATCTAGCTCATAATCTGTTATTAGAATATATATATAATCGACAAATATTTAGGAAGGACCTCTAATTTTATGTCAAATCATATTTCACAGTAAAAATAAAGGTAAGGAAAATTATTTCTCTTACCTGATGTCCCGGTGTTGAGACAGGAACCGCCATACACTTCAGGATACATCCACGGTACGCCTTTATGACTTTACCGACAGTTGCAGTGCTAAAATCTTTATTGAAAAAGAAATTGAAAAATGTGATTGAAGATGTAATTCAGGTGTGAGGTAAAGCATGGCTAGTTTCATTTAATAATGTGATTAAACTTTCATCTTGATTAATTGTTTTAATAAACTTTATCACATAATAGAACAGAAGACAGACATTTTATACGTCGTTAATTACAGACGCATAGAGCAGAAGTGAAAAAGTACGTGTCGAAAAAGAGGGGAAAAAAAGGGTGGCGAAGCATATACTTCTACATTAAAAACCACAATTAGGTGGAGAAACTGATGCATAAGCTATTATGCTCGCACATGACATTGAAAAGGAAGAAAAGAGTTTCAATAAGTCCGGGAATAAATGTAGCAGTTCTTTTTTTTTCTGGAATATAATTTTGTTCAGGGGGGTTCGCACATATTAACAGATTTTACATCAAATTAAAGGAAGTTTAACGTAGAAGTTAATAAAAAAAGAATTAAAATATCTGCATTACAAAAAAAGTTACATTTACTTTAATCTAAAATACAAACATAATTAGTCATGAATGCTGAAGTGTACTGTAATAAAATCTTCCTAGCCAATCACAATGACTTTTCTGAGAACCAATCAAATGTCAGTAACTAAACTGTAGTATGTTTTGATTTGTAAAAGCGGTATTTTGCTGGAATGAATTTTGCAGAAGGGTGAATACTAGTGTAACTAAATAGAATGTTTTTCTTAAAAATAATTCTTTTTTTTTCTTAATGCAAATTATATAAAACAATGTCAATAACAACAAGAACTAATTGGACACCTACAAAAAGAAGCAAAATTGTCATATTGAGAGAAAAAGTTCTCTATTATGCTGAAATTGCAAGACAGGTTGGTCGATCAGTCACTTTATCTGCCGTACGAAAGTTGTGCTTACGTTATGAAGAAACTAAATCAGTGATAAATAAGGCAAGATCAGGCCGAACAAAATGCACAAGTACTTCTGACGATAGAAAGATAAAAAGGATATGCCTCAAAGAAAGAAAAATTTCATCAGATGCTGTTAGATGTGAAATGAATGCAATTGGTATTTTAAATAGTTCAAGACCAATAAGGAGAAGATTAGCAGGTTTTGGCATGAAAGGTAGAATTCCAAGGAAAAAAATCATTTTTAAATCTTCAGTAACGCAAGAAACGAGTTCAGTGGGCAAAAGAACAAATTAATTGGTTAGAAAATCAGTGGAAGCAAATAATCTGGAGCGATGAGAGTAAAATGTCACTCTTTGGTAGTGATGCGCGAAAATATGTGAGGCGTACAGTAGGGAAAGAGCTGTATCCTGATTGCATTGAAGCAACTACAATGAACCTAACAAATGTCATGATTTGGGCCTGTATGTCTGCAGATGGTGTGGGCCGCATTAAAGTTATCGATAGCATTCTGAATGCAAAAAAATACATTGAAACTCTCCTGGAATAGAAACTGATACCTTCCATCAAAGATCTCTTCCACAATAAAGCCCCATTTATCTTTCAGCAGGATTCAGCTCCTTGCCATACGACAAAAATATACAAAAATGGTTTGCAAATAAAAGCATACAATTAATACAATGGCTAGGAAACAGTCCTCATCTGAATCCTATAGAAAATGTGTGGCGACGTTTGCAAATCCCAGTACAAAAAAGCGTTCATCTGATAAAACGCAACTTATTGAAGCTATAATTGATTCTTGGCATCATCTGATTAAAAGGATGAACACAAACACTAGTTCTCTCAATGAAAAGACGCTATGAAGCTGTAATAAAAAGCAAGGGTAATCCTACTAAATAATGAATGTGTAAGTGTAACTTTAAAATACAATGAAATCTAAGACAGATCTTATTTTTTGTAAGTGTAACTTTTTTTGTAATGCAGTTATATTAATTATGTTTTTTTTTATTAAATTCTAAATGAAATTTACTTAAATTTGATATATAAACATAGTGAAGTTGTAGTTAAGTGAAATTTATTAGATTCTTACAGCACACAAAGATATAAAACATGAAAATTTCAAAAAATGTTCGCCATTTTGGCCACCACTGTAGATGATTATTCGTATTGGAACAAAATAACAAACTGAGCAACTTTTTCTTTTTATTATTACTATTAAAGCTTCTTTACAGAATTTTAATTCTGTGTGGTGTCAAAATGGAAGGAGTGGAAATTTTGGAGGCAGGACGGTGGGGATATAGATAAGTTTTAAGAAAAGCTTAAATCCACCGAAATGGAGAAGAATCTCTCGCTCAAGCAAGGGCGATAATCAATTTTACTTCAAGTTCAAGAGACGACTCATTTATCAGAAATTGAAGAATGCTGTTCAATTTTCAAAAAGAAAAGAATTTTCATGACTGAAATATTCATGCTTTGCATATAAAATGGCCTTATGAATATGTCAGATACTTTCACCTTCTTTAGAGGGAATATTCTTTTTGCAGTCTTTCTCTCTTTTTTTAGAACAGACTTAATTGAAAAAACGTATCAGAAAGGTATGTATTTATCTTGAACTTTAAAAAAGCGCTACCTTTGTGTTGAATAGTTTAAGAAGAGAATTTTTATTTATATACTTACCTTTTCCTCAGTTTTGTTAGAATTTTCACAATTCTTATCTACAGAGTTCGTACGCATTAAGGGATTCAGGGGATTTCATGTGTTTTAGTACCACAAATTTCGTAAAGTATTGGTCGCTATATCTGATTTTTTTTCGATAGATCAGGGTTTGTACGCTTCAAAGACTAATTACCAGAATTTTTGTAAAGTAACATTTAGCTTATTTGATGCAAAAAATTTCTATCTGAAGCTGTAGCGACCAGTACTTTAGAAAATTTCTGGTACTAAACCCGCTAAAATCTCCTGAATCCCCTGGTGCGTACGAAGCCTGTAGATACAGAAAATATTACATTACAAAAATTCTGTAAAAGGTATTTGAAAATCCTTGAAGCGTACGAACACTGTGATCTAAGTGTGCTGCACTATAGACATAAACAAAGTATTGTCCAGTGCTTCATTTAAAATGCATAAAAATACCAAAATAGTCTCACATTATTCGGTGACTAAGTATTCTAATAGAAAGATTTTAGGTAGCTTTCTTTACAAAAAAGCTACCTATTGCAGCCGTTCGGAGGAAAGCGATTTCAAAAAATTTTGGTATATTTTCATCGATCATGACCCCCAGACCCCGAAACCACCCTCCGTTCAAAATTGATATATATATATATATATATATATATATATATATATATATATATCTGACATATGTCACACTGTAACTCCCGTAATTATGAACCGATTTCGATGTAATTCGGTGTGTACATAGTACATACCAATGTCTCGACCGAGTTCGTTGGTCAGCTTCATCCGCCATTTTGTTTCAAAATGGCGGCTATTTAAAATTTTTAAAAAATTTTAAAACTTGAAATGTGGTACCAAAACATTAAAAATGGAAAAATATTTCTTTCTTATGTATTTGACCTTTATACAAAGATTCCGGAGCAGTTTTTGTTTCGTCTATATCTTAAAAAATGGCTGAGTTATAGCATTTTGAATTTCTAACGTGGCTGATATTTTGAAACGTCCTGAATTTTGTCACGCGATAAAAGGCGTATTTATGAACCGATTTGGATGTAATTCAGTGTGTACATAGTACATACCAATCTCTCGACCGAGTTCGTTGGCCAGCTTCATCCGCCATTTTATTTCAAAATGGCGGCCATTTAAAATGTTTTTAAAAATTTAAAATTTGAAATGTGGTACCAAAAAATTGAAAATGGAAAAATATTTTTTCTTATGTATTTGACCTTTATACAAAGATTCCGCAGCAGTTTTGGTTTCGTCTATATCCTAAAAAATGGCTGAGTTATAGCATTTTGAATTTCTAGCGTGGCTGACATTTTGAAACGTCCTGAAATTTGTCACGCGATAAAAGGCGTATTTATGAACCGATTTGGATGTAACTTCGTTTATACAGAGTACATACCAATGTCTCGACCGGGTTCGTTGGCCAGCTTCATCCGCCATCTTGTTTAAAAATGGTGGCCATTTAAATTTTTAAGAAAAATTTAAATTTGAAATGTGGTACCAAAAAATTAAAAATTGAAAAAATATTTTCTTCTTATGTGTTTAACCTTGAAAAAAAGATTCGGGAGCAGTTTTTGTTTTGTCTATATCTTAAGAAATGGCTGAGTTATAGCATTTTGAATTTCTACCGTGGCTGACATTTTGAAACGTCCTGATTTTTCTCACGTAATAACAGGCGTATTTATGAACCGACTTGGATGTACCTTGGTGTGCACATAGTACATACAAATATCTCGACCGAGTTCGTTGGCCGGCTTCATCCGCCATCTTGTTTCAAAATGGCGGCCATTTAAAAAAATTAAAAAATAAAAAAATTTAAATGGGATACCAAAAAAATTGGAAAGTGAAAAAGATTTTTTTTGTATGTGTTTGACCTTAATTCAAAGATTCCGGAACAGTTTTTCTTTCGTCTATATCTAAAAAAAATGGCTGAGTAATAGCATTTTGAATTTCTCTTGTGGCTGACATTTTAAAACGACCTGATTTTTGTCACGCGATAACAGGCGTAATTATGAACCTATTTGGATGTAACTTGGTCTGTACATAGTACATACCAATGTCTCGACCGAGTTCGTTGGCCAGCTTCATTCGCCATCTTGTTTCAAAAGGGTTGCCATTAAAAAAAATTCAAATTCAAATTCAAAATGAGGTATTAAACAATTGAAAAATGAAAAAGATTTTTTTATGTGTTTGGCCTTGATACAAAGATTCCGGAGCAGTTTTTGTTTCTGAAACTTTGTTCTTTTGTTTCTATCTTAAAACATGGTTGATTTATAGCACTTTGAATTTCTAGCATGGCTAACATTTTGAAACGATCTTGTATTTGTCACGCGATAACACACGTATTCGCCTATTTCGATGTAAGAAGGCATGTGGATAGTATACATCAACATCTCGACCAAGATTCATCAGCCATCTTGTTTCAAAATGGCGACCATTAAATTAAAAAATATATATATATTTAAAGTGAGGTGCAAAAAAATTAGAAATTGAAAAAGGTTTCTTTCTTAAGTATTTGACCTTGATATAAGGATTCAGTAGCATTTTTTGTTTTTCTTTACCTTAAAAAATGGCTCAGGTATAGCAGTTTCAATTTCTATTGTGGGTGACATTTTGAAAAATCTGATTTTTTGCATGCGACAGCACTCCTATATATTAACCGATTCCGATGTGAGTGAGCATGTGCACAGCAATTACTAAGGTCTCGACCAAGTTCACTGCTTAGCCTCATCCACCATGTTGTCTTAAAATGACAGGCACTTTAAGAAATTGCCGAATTTGGCAGCCAAATATATGTTACTTTAAAGAAAAGCAGCTTGGATAAAGCTGACTAATTTCGCGAAATTCTCATTCATTATATTGATAAAAATTAGTATTGAATCTCCTATATTCGGTTTCCACTAAATTGAGCTTCGTGTGTTTGAATGATATAATTTGGCTTTTTATAAATAAGGATTATGAAAGCTACCTCTTCCTCCCGGCACTGGCCGGAAGGACTTTCTTTTACTTGTGACAAAAATTCTTCATTTAAATAAAGCAGCGATTTCTATTCCAAAATAATGGCACTCTCTTTCCGGGGAAGCCTCTGTCCATCTGGTAATCAAGCTACGAGTAACGTGACGCATATTAATATAATAAGCACACAATCAGAAATTTTATTAAATTTTCTTAACCTCCTTTTGGTGCTCAGTTCACATTTTTTACGTGGGTACGCAGAATTTAATACATCTGCCAGGTGAGCAACAAGTCACAAAATAGATAAAATTTCAATAATTTGAGAATTATAGACTGTAGCACGACATGGTTTTCATCAAGCAGGACGGTCGTTCTGCCAAGCCAAGCTGAAAAAAAATGCTAACCCCGCCAAACAAACAAACGCCAAGAATAATGGCAAGACACCGTAACTGCTTATTATACTGAAGACAACTTGTCCATGTTAAATGGACGAAATATGCCAGCGTAAAATTTCCCATATCAAAAGAAGCAATCATCGTAGAAAAATAAAACCAATACCAGAAGGACCTAATAAAGAAGATCTTCAATTTGAGATCAAATGCATCCTCATAAATTAATTATAAACAGAGATATAGATTTTTTAAAATAACGTCGAGATACTGAAAATTACAGATTTATTTTCTTCGTCACAACTAATGTCTCAATCGAGGTAGAGACTTAAATAATGGACAGAAAAAAGTAAGGATTGAATTTTTGGATAGATATTTACTCGATCTAAGTGCTTTTATAAAATTCAGCTTTAAAAACATTAATTTTCTATTCATAATTAGCGAAAAACTGTTAATTAGTTCTAAAGTTTACAAATTATGCCAAATAGAGATAAATCCGCCAAAATATTTTAGAAATCTTATAGTTTTCTTTTATATTATCCTTTTGCATTGATTTGATCGAAGATAACTATGGCTGAGATTCAGAAAGATTTTTCGCTGTTAGCGAAATGTGGTTGACCAATCAGAAGCCTGCATGTTTGAGAATATTTGCTGTTTCTGGATCCCGGCCTATGTCATGAGAGTTTTGAGTCATTTTTTTAGTGCCGTGGATGAAGTGCAATGTTTGTAGAAATGTAGGCTAGGATCCAGATAGATTTTTCGCTGTTAGCGAAACGAGAATCACCAATCAATAGCCTGCATTTCTGCAAACAGCGAAAAGTTCACAAAAATGCAGACTTCTGATTGATGAATCTCGTTTCTCTAACAGCCAAAAATCTATCTAGATTGCGCCCAATGGAGGATATTCCAAATATAGGTTCGAGGCTGAAAAAAGTCACGTGATACCGGTAATTTATCCAAGGAACTTCTAACTGATAAGAAGGGAAGATACTACTACTTTGCCTCATGAACCGTTTCATTGGCTAGCGGGGATTTACATTGCACGTCTACGGAGCCTTCCCTTCTTTACGATAGAAGTTTTTACCTTGACCACGTGATCAAAATGTAGATGGAATATCCTCCATTATGTTGAACACAATTTTGCATTTCCACATCCAGGAAGGGTATTGATTGTCATAACAACAATACATATTCGAAACTATTTAAAGCACTGATTCTGAACTCCTTTGCTATACATGTCGATATTAAAGAAGTTGTTGTTTCCATAGTAACAGTACTTTTCTGTATTGCTTTCTCTAAAACACAAATATAGAAATTTAACAAAGAGCGCTCAGAATCAACACCATAACAGAGAGCCTTTATACATAATAGTGGTGATATATGCACAGGAAGCATGCTCATTTCAAGTTTTTGCCGAAAGTATGGCTACAGCGTCTAAAATACCTTGTGTGGAAATATGCTATCCAAACAACGCTAAAAATTTGTATCCCTTAAATGTGCGACGATACTGCTAAAATTCCAAGTATCGATCACAGCGACATCTGTGGGATTTAGTATTACATTGCATAGACTAGCAATATCTTGCAGTTTGAGAAAATATCCTGCAGATATCGCTGTGATCTGTATATTTCAGCAGCATCGTTGCACAGTTAAGGGATACAATATTTTAGCACTTTTTTAAGTATTACAGGGGCAGCCAATTTCCACACTATATATTCTAGGTGCTATAGTACGGCAATCCCCTTTCTTGAATAGAAGCTATTCTATCTACGTTATGATCACGTGGTCAAGGCAAAAACGTCTAACGTAAAGAAGGGAAGGCTCCGTCGACGTAATGTAAATCCCCGCTAGCCAATGAAACAGTTCACGGGAGAAAGCAGTAGTAGTTTCCTGTTTCCCTTCTCATCAGTTAGAAGTTCTTTAGGTAAATTGCCGGTACCACGTGACTTTTTCAGCCTTGAACCCATATTTGGAATATCCTCCATTAGGCGATACGCGCATGGACGAGCTTTATTAGACTAGGGAAATAATTCAATATGCAATAGCCTGACGATAATGACAAGCTCGCAAAGACCTTTAACGATTTGTTTTTATCACTTCTACCAATAAACCTTTATTGGCCATATGTCGCTACTTCGTTATAGCGACACACTTGTTCCTAATTGGATCCCGGCCTTAATGTATCAAAATACGGAGTTTGCTTTCTGTACTATTCCTGAGCTCAGCTATAACGTCTAGAAATATAGGCCGAGATCAAGGTACATTTTTGCAAACAGTGAAAAGTTAGCAATAATTCTGACTTCTGATTGGTCAATCTCGTTGCGATAACAAAGAAAAATCTACCTAGATCATGGTCATGCTGTGGAAACCGGCTATTCCAGTAATACTTTAATAATTACTAAAAATTTAATCCCATAAATATTGAAAAATACTGAATGACAAATGTCGATAGCAGCAACATTTTCTAGATCTTCTCTGAGCGAAACGTTTTCTCATTTGATATCTTTTGAAATAGTTACGTTGGAATTACCATATGTCGCTGTGATCGACATTCATCGTTCAGCCTCGTTCAACATTTATGGGATACAATTTTTTAGCACCTTTTTAATAAGCCGATTTTAAAGCTATATCTTCTAGATACTATAGCTCCGTTATAGGCCTAGATTATATGTTGTAGAAATCGACTATCCCAGCAATACTTAAAAAAGCGCGGAAATAGTGAATCCCTTAAATGTACAACGATGTTGAATTCCAAACATTCATTTGCAGCGACATCTGCAGGATATTTTTTAAAGAAGAAAGAGACACGTGTAATGCACCGCTATAGAGTCTAGAATACATAATGTGGAAATTTGCTATCCAAGCAGCGCTAAAGAGTTGTATCCTTTAAATGATCACTGACGCTGAAATCCAGGGAGCTGATCGCAGCGACACCTATGATATACTTTCAAAGTAAACATCGTATTATTACAGCGGGCTTGACGCCAAGCACACAGGTCAGATGTATGTTAATAAAATCTAAAAAAAAAATGCTACAGCGTCTAGACCAAATTATAGCGCCTAGAATATATAGTGTGGAAATTGGCTATCCCTGTAATACTTAAAAAAGTGCTAAAATATTGTATCCTTAAATGCGCAACGATGCTGCTGAAACATACAGATCGCAGCGACATCTGCAGGATATTTTCTATAACTGCAAGATATTGCTAGTCTATACAATGTAATACGAAAATCCCGCAGATTTCGCTGCGATCGACACTTGGAATTTTAGCAGTATCGTCGATCATTTATGGGATACAAATTTTTAGCGTTGTTTAATAAAATATTTCCACACTAGGTATTCTAGACGCTTTTACCAAATCGTCATGAAGTTTTAGGAAATATCCTGCAGATATCGCTGTGATCGACTCATTGGATTTCAGCATCATTTGAAATTTAAGAGATCCAATATTTTAGCACTTTTTAAAGTATTACTGGGATAGCCGATTTCCACACTATATATTCTAGGCGCTGTAGCACCGCGGTAGCCTGTCTTTTTCGTTTACCTCGGAGTAGATATAGATGAAGTCATTTGTAGCTGTTCCTAAACTGTGGCCAACAACATATAAGGCCAGTTCATAACGTCACACGGAGTTGATTATCTGTACACGGCAATGGACACAAAAAAAATCGGCGCGCAGCTTTGTACTAATCTCCTTAAAGCGCATACTCAGAATATCTTGAAAAGAAATTGGGATGGAAAAATATATCACTCACAAGCAAGAAAAAAAGAGATAAGTCAAAAATAATACGTTTACGTTTCACAGGACATGTGAAAGAAAATTAGAGTTTTTTTACTGTACCATAAAATGTTTGCACTTAACTCTGCATTAGGGTTGACAGTTTGGCCTTTTTTTTCAATAGAAATTTCACATTCATACCAAAAAATTTCTATAGTTCTTTTGTTTTTTTTTATAACAGACATTTTGTAATTGCTTAAAGTAGTAATTTTCCTTTTAGAGTTTCCGGTATGACTTAGAATTTTTTGAATAAAAAGAAGTCCAAACTGGCAATCCTGCTCTGTATGCATCTGTGAAAGGGTACTTAAAAGCGTAGAAGAGATATTGAGGATTAAGTAAATTTATCCCCACACACAATTTCCATCTCTTCAATGATGTTAAAGTGAGCATAATTTCTGTTAACTTTTAATTGTAACAAAAAAGCGTAAAAGTTGGCAGCTATGTTTTTAGGTTTTATTGTGAAATTGGAAACTCTAATTTATTACTAAACAAATAAGGATTCCTGTGATTTTCCTGCGTTTACTATTGAAAATTACTTTAGGAATAGGTAAGAAATTAGTGACTATGAATAAATAATGACTTTTTTGCAAACAAATATTTCCGTAAAGGAGGGGACACAATTTTTTAGAACCCGTTATGCTATTTCTTTTGGTCAGAAATTAAAGTGTCGTCCCTGAAAAAACTTTCCGTTGCATTTAAGCCAGTCGTAAAACGTAGCAGATGTATCATTGTACGGTTAAATACTGATAATGTCTACTGCAATTTTTTAAACTACTAAACGTCGCACGTTTTCAATTTTTAAACCGCCGTATAGGAAAAAAAAAGTACTTTTAAATGCAATTTGTTTTAAAAATGCATCTAGATTTATTTTTGAGGCATTAATTTTTTGTAGTTTTTAAAACCATTTCTTTAATGGTGGCAACTGAAGTACTCCATTTCTGTAGAAAGTAAAGGGAAAATAGGGAAAATTGTAGATTACTATATCTTTTTGTTGCCATTTTCTCAGAAAAACTGATAAAAAAATACGTGCTATACTAAGAATATCGTCTGCTATAAAATGTATTTTAAAGTATATGTGTGTGACTTTTTTTCTCCACATTTACTTAATTCTTATCAAAAAGCTGAAAGAATGCAATTTTAGTAATCCGTGTGTAATAGCATTTTCCGAATTTCGAAAAAATGTAAATGAATGATTTCTGAGAAAACAAGGAGCTGTTATAAACTTATATTTAATTTTTAGTATCCATAGTATTGTTACAAACAAATGAAGGTTTATGAATCATTAGATAACCTATTTTTTCTTTCCAGTTTCTTGAATGACGACATTGCTTTTTGCTATGCTTGTTTATTATTCCGCGATAGTGACGTCATATGCTTACTTTTCTATAGATGTTGTTTAAGATTGGATCGTAAATGTGGAATTCTTCAGCGGATGCAAATGACGTCATTTTATATAAAATAAGAGCGTGTATTTTAAGTCTAAAACTGAAATGTGTTTTATACTATCTATATTTATGTATATGTTTTTCATCGGGGCCGACACTAAATTCTGAAATAGCAGAATTCCTATTTTCTAGTTTACTTTCTTTCTTTTCTCATTTGTATATTATTTGATCTTTTTAATACATCGAGCTATCTGTATGCTTTGAAGTTGAAGAAATCTGTACAATACATTTTCATCAAAACACTTGTATACAGGATATGGGAACGTCCATTCGTTACTCTTGTGATAATTAGAGCAAATTTTCATATATAATTCCAATTATTTTATTACAAAATATAAGTAAGATAAAAATTGATATAACCAGCTAAATATACCACTGTGTTCCACACACAAACATATATCTAAATTATAACAAAAAAAAATTACTTATGTATATATTAAATGACTCTTGTGACACTCTGGTCACAAGAGTAACAAAATTTTGATTGATTATATAGGCAAGGGAAATGCTTTTTGTAACAAATTAGATATATATTAAATGAGTGGAGCACAATAGTATTTCACTGGTTATATTACTTTTTATCTTAATTATATTTTATAGTAAAATAATTGCAAGTATTTGTAAAAAACCGCACGAATGGTCACTAGAGTAACAGTGGACGTTCCCATATGCATCAAAATCAGTTCCCTAAAAAACATTAATAATTAACATAAATGCTTGATATTCACATATCACTAGTGGTATTGTGAAATATTGTAAACTCAATTTCGATGTATTTTCAAAGTTCTTATTAATTTAATCCAATTTTATTTAACGAAATTTTCTTCACATAAAACATAATTACATGGAGTAAAATTAAGGTAGTGCAGATCTGGATAAAAATTATAATAAACAATCGGTACAATTTATAAAAAACGATAAGGTATTATACAAGTGAATATAAGAACAAAAAAACTTTCATGATGAATTAATTTCCTTTTCGGAGAAGTAGTTCAATGAATGCAATAAAAAAATATGTTTAAGTCAAGCTGTTTTGATAATAGAGGAAAATCTCATTTTAATGAGTCCTTGCCTCCTTCTGTCGTTGTACAACTTAAAACAAGGTGTCTACACTATAAAAAAAAAAAGAGGACTAAAATACGGAAATTGTACTGGCAATCGAGACGGGCGTACTATTTCCTTTTTTTGACGTTTTCTCCCATAAATTATATAAAAATGTCCGTTTATCTGGAATTTATGGGTAAATTTTCCGTTAAAATACAGAAATAGTACTGGCGTCTTGATTGCGAGTACAATTTTTGTATTTTAGTCCGTTTTCTTTTAACAATGTAGCCACCTTCATAACCTGGAAAAGTCGGGGAAAATTAAAATTTCTGAGAAAAAGTCGGAAAAATTTCTAGAAAAAAATCAACAAAATTTGATTATCAAACTCTAAGAATGTGAAATTGTAGCACCATGAGAATGTTAATTGTTCTCTACCCCCCCCCCCCCTCCCCTTTCCGCCCATCCTTATAAAGCTGAGAGTTTCAATACCAGCTTCAGTGAAATTTTGTACAGTTTTGTAGGACTGATTTCTAGAAAAAAAAACCTCGAGGGTTATCTAGCCCTCGAGGGGCAAGTAATTGTGTTTCTGAAATGTCAAAATCACACCGGAATCTGCAAAAAGATTTATTGCAAAATAAGGAAAAGCAATTTTACGACTTTTTTCCACCAAAGTTAGAAAAGTAAAATTTAATAAAATTTTTCTAGTGAAAAATTTCATTAATCGTAGGTGGGATAAAATACTGGGTGAATGCAAAAGTTCTACCCGTTTTGAAGAAATGTAAAGTGGAGAACGAACGCTACAGCTGACGTTTCGAGGACAAGAAAGTGGCCTATAACACGTAGAGCAGTAGGGTATGCATAGGCACAACGTTTGCCAGAAGAACTCATGCCGAACGGGAAACAACATGGCAAGCAAGATAGATCACATCACACATTGATAAATGTACGACTATGACAAATTCATTATAGCAGCCGCAGCTTGTCGCAGCATTTGTCAAGTGTATAGAGAGGATGCCAAGGACCTGCTGCCGATGGTTTATGAAATCCCGGGACGAAGACAGGGGCTTTAAAAATCATTTACGCTCTGGAAGCCCGTCAGTGGTTTCTGACGAGGATCTGGACACAGCCATAATAAATACCCCACATCCAACAGTCGAAAAATTAGCGGAAACGTTCTCAGTACACAGAACAACAGTCGAAAGTTTTATGCGCTTGGCTTCATCCCCAAGTTCGATCTGTGGGTACCATACCAGCTTACAGTAAGGCAACGAGAGGAAAGGATCAGCACCTGTGTTTCTTTGCTTTCCTGGAACAGTAGGGAACCATTTTTGAACCAAATTGTAGCAGATGATGATAAGTGGATACTGTACCGTAAATGTGATGGATCGAAAGACCGTATGCCGATGTTGCAGAGGGTACTCCATCGACATAAACAGCAGGACTTCATCCCTAAAATGTTTTTCTCAGTTTATGTTGGGATGCCAAGAGAATAACCAAGTAAGAGGTCCTCGTACCACACCAAACGATAAATGCAGATCTCTACTGCCAACGATTAGACAGACTGTGAGCAAAACTCACTTCTAAGTGTCCAGCACTCATCAATCACAGAGGGGTTATCTTTCATCACGATAAAGCCAGGCCTCATGTTGCTTTAAGGAATTGGCAAAAATTACTGGACCTTGGTTGGAAAGTTTTACCTCACCAGACTTATAGCCTCGACTTTGCACCTTCGATTTATCACCTTTTTATCGTTACACAACGCCTTCGCTTGCCAAACTTTCAATGATGTGGAGACTGTAAAAACGGCGTTGCAACAGTATTTTGATTCTAAAACAGAGGAGTTTTATCGACGTGGGATTCACTTACTGCCATACAGATGCTAATAGGGCCCGCATAATGATGGTTCTTGCGTGAATTCATAGATGATTAACTTTTTGTGTTCCCTGCCTTTCTGTTTTCACTAAAAAACGGGTAGAACTTTTGCACTCACCCAATATATCCCACCGCCCCTAAAGGGGTTAAGTAATTTAATCTGTTTACTTATTGTTTGAGAACTGAGCATTTGTTAGCTTAATTTATTGAATATTTATAAACCTTAAATCAGGTTAGTTGCAAAGCAGATAGATTGAGCCATTCCATGAGAAACGGACAAAATGTTCCGCACGTGATGCTTACATAAATACTTTTATTTATTAACTTATGAGTTGTTAAAATGTACACTATACAATAAAATTAACCAAAAAACCTATGTTTTCATAGTAGCATAGTTGTTTTAATTTGAGGATACAATAGCATTGTTAAAACAGCAGTAATATGAAAAAAAACTGTTCCACACGTGATATGGAATGGCCCTTTAATAAGTTTAAAACTCTAGACCTTATTAAGCTACTGTTTTTAATAACAAATAAATAATAAAAATAATAAATAATAACTGGGGTGCGGGGGAGCAGTACTACTTCATGTTAAAGGGCTACTTCACTCCGGTGAATATACCCACTTTCTAAGGTTTATCCTATGAGAGAACAAAAATTAAATATCTGATTAAAATATCAATTTTTTTTTTCATTGGATAAAAGATGTCAATTTCTACAAAGGTCGTTTTTTAGCTTACAGGCTATCAAAGCCTGAGAGCTAATGTGCCCGCCCGTTCTGTATGTATGTATGTATGCATGTATGTATTTATGTACGTACGTACGTATGCATGTACGTAACGCGATAACTGCTGATAGAAACATCCGATTTGCTTCAAAATTTTTTCCTAGGTTCACTGTGATAAGACGCTTTCCTGATTAGTTTTGGGAGTTCATTGGTTAAGGATAAAGGGGGAAAAACGGGGTTAGTCCACTCCCCCCCCCCCCCCGCCTTAATTCAGATAAATGGGTTTTTCATGCAGAATTATTCAATTTGTTCCGAATTTGGTATAGCGGTTTATTATGTTAAGGAACTTCCCTGATTAGTTTTGGGGGTTCATTGGTTAAGGGTAAAGGGGGAAAAACGGGGTTAGTCCACCCCCCTTAATTCAGATAAATGGGTTTTTAATGCAGAATTATTCAATTTGCTCCGAATTTGGTATACCAGTTTATTATGTTAAGGATCTTCCCTGATTAGTTTTGGGGGTTCATTGGTTAAGGATAAAGGGGGAAAAGGGGGGTTAGTCCAGCCCTTTATTTCAGATAAATGGGTTTTTCATGCAGAATCATTCGATTTGCTCCGAATTTGGTATACCAGTTTATTATGTTAAGGAACTTCCCTGATTAGTTTTGGGAGTTCACTGGTTAAGGATAAAGGGGGAAAAACGGGGTTAGTCCACCCCCCTTAATTCAGATAAATGGGTTTTTCATGCAGAATGATTCGATTTGCCCCGAATTTGGTATACCGGTTTATTATGTTAAGGAACTTCCCTGATTAGTTTTGGGGGTTCATTGGTTAAGGATAAAGTGGGGAAAAACAGGGTTAGTCCACCCCCCTTAATTCAGATAAATGGGTTTTTCATGCAGAATCATTCGATTTGCTCCGAATTTGGTATACCGGTTTATTATGTTAAGGAACTTCCCTGATTAGTTTTGGGAGTTCATTGGCCAAGGATAAAGGGGGAAAAACGGGGTTAGTTTGCCCCCCTTAATTCAGATAAATGGGTTTTTCATGCAGTATCATTCGATTTGCTCCGTATTTGGTATACCGGTATATTATGTTAAGGAACTTCCCTGATTAGTTTTGGGGGTTCATTGGTTAAGGATAAAGGGGGAAAAACGAGGTTAGTCCACCCCCCTTAATTCAGATAAATGTGTTTTTCATGCAGAATGATTCGATTTGCTCCGAATTTGGTATACCGGTTTATTATGTTAAGGAACTTCCCTGATTAGTTTTGGGGGTTCATTGGCTAAGGA
Source organism: Maratus speciosus (assembly GCA_963932465.1). Lineage (NCBI taxonomy): Eukaryota > Metazoa > Arthropoda > Arachnida > Araneae > Salticidae > Maratus > Maratus speciosus. The sequence goes on along the minus strand of OZ010796.1, from coordinate 178,960,914 downwards.
TAAAGTGGGGAAAACAGGGTTAGTCCACCCCCCTTAATTCAGATAAATGTGTTTTTCATGCAGAATGATTCGATTTGCTCCGAATTTGGTATACCGGTTTATTATGTTAAGGAACTTAACTGATTAGTTTTGGGGTTCATTGGTTAAGGTTAAAGAGGGAAAAACGGGGTTAGTCTACCCCCCTTAATTCAGATAAATGTGTTTTTCATGCAGAATGATTCGATTTGTCCCGAATTTGGTATACCGGTTTATTATGTTAAGGAACTTCCCTGATTAGTTTTGGGGATTCATTGGTTAAGGATAAAGTGGGGAAAAACAGGGTTAGTCCACCCCCCTTAATTCAGATAAATGGGTTTTTCATGCAGAATCATTCGATTTGCTCCGAATTTGGTATACCGGTTTATTATGTTAAGGAACTTCCCTGATTAGTTTTGGGAGTTCATTGGTTAAGGATAAAGGGGGAAAAACGGGGTTAGTTTGCCCCCCTTAATTCAGATAAATGGGTTTTTCATGCCGTATCATTCGATTTGCTCCGTATTTGGTATACCGGTTTATTATGTTAAGGAACTTCCCTGATTAGTTTTGGGGGTTCATTGGTTAAGGATAAATGGGGAAAAACGGGGTTAGTCCACCCCCCTTAATTCAGATAAATGGGTTTTTCATGCAGAATGATTCGATTTGCTCCGAATTCGGTATACCGGTTTATTATGTTAACGAACTTCCCTGATTAGTTTTGGGAGTTCATTGGTTAAGGATAAAGGGGGGGAAAACGGGGTTAGTCCACCCCCCTTAATTCAGATAAATGTGTTTTTCATGTAGAATGATTCGATTTGCTCCGAATATGGTATAGCGGTTTATTATGTTAAAGAACTTCCCTGATTAGTTTTGGGGTTCATTAGTTAAGGGTAAAGGGGGAAAAACGGGGTTAGTCCACCCCCCTTAATTCAGATAAATGGGTTTTTAATGCAGAATTATTCAATTTGCTCCGAATTTGGTATACCGGTTTATTATGTTAAAGAACTTCCCTGATTAGTTTTGGGGTTCATTGGTAAGGGTAAAGGGGGAAAAACGGGGTTAGTCCACCCCCCTTAATTCAGATAAATGTGTTTTTCATGCAGAATGATTCGATTTGCTCCGAATTTGGTATACCGGTTTATTATTTTAAGGAACTTCCCTGATTAGTTTTGGGGGTTCATTGGTTAAGGATAAAGTGGGGGAAAAACAGGGTTTGTCCACACCCCCTTAATTCAGATAAATGTGTTTTTCATGCAGAATGATTCGATTTGCCCCGAATTTGGTATACCGGTTTATTATGTTAAGGAACTTCCCTGATTAGTTTTGGGGGTTCATTGGTTAAGGATAAAGGGGGAAAAACGGGGTTAGTCCACCCCCCTTAATTCAGATAAATGGGTTTTTCATGCAGAATGATTCGATTTGCTCCGAATTCGGTATACCGGTTTATTATGTTAAGGAACTTCCCTGATTAGTTTTGGGAGTTCATTGGATAAGGATAAAGGGGGAAAAACGGGGTTAGTCCACCCCCCTTAATTCAGATAAATGTGTTTTTCATGTAGAATGATTCGATTTGCTCCGAATATGGTATAGCGGTTTATTATGTTAAAGAACTTCCCTGATTAGTTTTGGGGTTCATTGGTTAAGGGTAAAGGGGGAAAAACGGGGTTAGTCCACCCCCCTTAATTCAGATAAATGGGTTTTTAATGCAGAATTATTCAATTTGCTCCGAATTTGGTATACCGGTTTATTATGTTAAAGAAATTCCCTGATTAGTTTTGGGGTTCATTGGTAAGGGTAAAGTGGGAAAAACGGGGTTAGTCCACCCCCCTTAATTCAGATAAATGTGTTTTTCATGCAGAATGATTCGATTTGCTCCGAATTTGGTATACCGGTTTATTATTTTAAGGAACTTCCCTGATTAGTTTTGGGGGTTCATTGGTTAAGGATAAAGTGGGGAAAAACAGGGTTTGTCCACCCCCCCTTAATTCAGATAAATGTGTTTTTCATGCAGAATGATTCGATTTGCCCCGAATTTGGTATACCGGTTTATTATGTTAAGGAACTTCCCTGATTAGTTTTGGGGGTTCATTGGTTAAGGATAAAGGGGGAAAAACGGGGTTAGTCCACCCCCCTTAATTCAGATAAATGTGTTTTTCATGCAGTATGATTCGATTTGCCCGAATTTGGTATACCGGTTTATTATATTAAGGAACTTCCCTGATTAGTTTTGGGGGTTCATTGGTTAAGGATAAAGGGGGGAAAAGGGGGTTAGTCCAACACCTTAATTCAGATAAATGGGTTTTTCATGCAGAATGATTCGATTTGCTCCGAATTTGGTATACCGGTTTATTATGTTAAGGAACTTCCCTGATTAGTTTTGGGGGTTCATTGGTTAAGGAAAAAGGGGGGAAAAGGGGGTTAGTCCACCCCCGTAATTCAGATAAATGGGTTTTTCATGCGGAATCATTCGATTTGCTCCGAATTTCGTATACCGGTTTATTATGTTAAGGAACTTCCCTGATTAGATTTGGGAGATCATTGGTTAAGGATAAAGGGGGGAAAACGGGGTTAGTCCACCCCCCTTAATTCAGATAAATGGGTTTTTTATGCACAATCATTCGATTTGCTTTGTATTTGGTATACCGGTTTATTATGTTAAGGAACTTCCCTGATTAGTTTTGGGGGTTCATTGTTTAAGGATAAAGGGGGGAAAACGGGGTTAGTCCACCCCCCTTAATTTAGATAAATGGGTTTTTCATGCAGAATGATTCGATTTGTTCCGAAGTTGGTATACCGGTTTATTATGTTAAGGAGCTTCCCTTATTCGTTTTGGCGATTCATTGGTTAAGGATAAATGGGGGGTTAGTCCACCCCCTTAATTTAGATAAATGTTTTTTTTTTCCAATATTATTCGATTTGCTCCAAATTTGGTATACCGGTTTATTATGATAAGGAGCTTCCCTGATTAGATTTGGAGGTTCACTGGTTAAGTATAAAGGGGGAAACGGGGGCTAATTCCCCTTCACTTATTTTTTTGAGTGGCATTATTCTTTAAAATAAGAGTATAATATACAATTAGTGTGAATTGTCTGTGAGCTCATTGCCATCTGTTTAGCTGGGCACTTTTCTTTTCTATTATTTATTGATTTTGTTTAGAGTGTTTTAGGTAGCTTTCATTACAAAAATCTACCTATTGCAGCCGTTCGGAGGAAAGCGATTTCAAAAAATTTTGGTATATTTTCATCGATCATGACCCCCAGACCCCGAAAACACCCTCCGTTCAAAATTGATATATATATATATATATATATCTGACCTATGTCACACTGTAACTCTCGTAATTATGAACCGATTTCGATGTAATTCAGTGTGTACATAGTACATACCAATGTCTCGAACGAGTTCGTTGGCCAGCTTCATCCGCCGTTTTGTTTCAAAATGGCGGCCATTTAAAATTAAAAAAAAATTTAAAATTTGAAATGTGGTACCAAAAACTTAAAAATAGAAAAATATTATTTTCTTATGTATTTGACCTTTATACAAAAATTTCGGAGCAGTTTTTGTTTCGTCTATATCTTAAAAAATGGCTGAGTTATAGCATTTTTAATTTCTAGCGTGGCTGACATTTTAAAACGTCCTGAATTTTGTCACGCGATACAAGGCGCATTTATGAACCGATTTCGATATAATTCGGTGTGTACATAGTACATACCAATGTCTCGACCGAGTTCGTTGGCCAACTTCAAACGCCATTTTGTTTCAAAATGGCGGCCATTTAAAATTTTTTTTTAAATTTAAAATTTGAAATATGGTACCAAAAAATTGAAAATGAAAAACTATTTTTTTCTTATGTATTTGACCTTTATACAAAGATTTCGGAGCAGTTTTTGTTTCGTCTAGTTTTGAGTTTTTGAAACAAGACGGCGGATGAAGCTGGCCAACGAACTCGGTCGAGACATTGGTATGTACTATGTACACACCAAATTACATTGAAATCGGTTCATAATTACGGGAGTTACAGTGTGACATAGGTCAGATATATATATATATATATATATATATATATATATATCAATTTTGAACGGGGGGTGGTTTCGGGGTCTGGGGGTCATGATAGATGAAAATATACCAAAATTTTTTGAAATCGTTTTCCTCCGAACGGCTGCAATAGGTAGCTTTTTTGTAAAGAAAGCTACCTAAAATGGTTGAGTTATAGCATTTTAGGTAGCTTTCTTTACAAAAAGCTACCTATTGCAGCCGTTCGGAGGAAAGCGATTTCAAAAAATTTTGGTATATTTTCATCGATCATGATCCCCAGACCCCGAAACCACCCTCCGTTCAAAATATATATATATATATATATATATATATATATATATACATATACAGTCGAACCCGATTAAGACGCTCACGGTTAATACGCGATCTGGCTTAATACACGGATTTTTTCCGATCCCTTGAACATCGACCATAAGGCTAATGCAAAAGTATCACGTTTAATACGCGAACGGTTATTACGCGATCCCGCTTAATACGCGATAAATTTTCGACCCTTTGAGGGGAAAAATCACGCTTAAGACGCGAATTTCTTCTCTCTTCGCAAGCCTTACCAATTTAGCGGATTTTTTTATTCAGATAAAAACGGAATATTATTATTTCGGAATATTATTACTTACTTTATTTATTAACAGATTTATTAAGGCGGAATTTAGTAATTGGAAAAAGCGGTAGATATTTGAATAAAACAAAAACCCGCTAAATTACCAAAACTATAGTTCGTCTTTGAACCCGCCTCCTAAATTCTTTGTCTCTCGCTTCGTTTTTGTTGTTACTATAGTAGAGAGATACAGACGATTCAAGTTACTCAGAAAAGTCATAAAATTATTATGATTAGAGATGATCATACCTGTTAGTGAGGTTTTAAATGTACGTTATATCACTACTACGTTTTATAATGCATATTATAGGCAACAAAAATGAAACTCGTAAAGATTAAACAAATACGACTGAGGTTGAGTTGGGTAGGGTTGATTTTTTACGGCCAATTATCAACTCGAAGGATATATGCCCAACGACTGGGGTTGCATAATTGTTTTATGTTTTCTTCAATTTTCGCTATGCTAACAATAGAACAATATTTTTTACACAAAAATTAATAAGAATAGTTTTTTCCTTATATTGAAAAGAAGGACATATTTTAATGGTACTCAATATCACAAGTACTTAATATGATTTTAAAAGAGGGTTTTGTTTCAAAGATTTAATATTTTTTTCGTTCTGTTAAAAAAATTAGCCAATTAAGAAAATTATTTTTGTTGTTTTATTTTTGGTTTTAATATATTAATCGACAATAAACCCATATTGGAATCCATATTTACTTTCCGTTATTAATCCAGTCGGTCTTATAAAAAAACAAAACAATAACAATAAATACAATAAAATGTGTATCTAAATATACATAAAAGAGACAATTTTCGAACGCAAACATATAAATGAAAGCTCTAAAGTTCATTTAGACTATTAGATATTTAAATAAACGCAATTCCTGCAACATTATACAAATCACGTTTAATACGCGATCCCGCTTAATACGCGACTGCTGCTCACTCAATTGAAACGCGTCTTAACCGGGTTCGACTGTATATATATATATATATACAGACCCCGACCCCGAAACCACCCTCCGTTCAAAATTGATATATATATATATATATATATATATATATATACATCTGACATATGTCACACTGTAACTCTCGTATTTATGAACCGATTTGGATGTAATTCGGTGTGTAGATAGTACATACCAATGTCTCGACCGAGTTCGTTGGCCAGCTTCATCCGCCATTTTGTTTCAAAATGGCGGCCATTTAAAATTTTTTTAAAAATTTAAAATTTGAAATGTGGTACCATAAAATTGAAAATGGAAAAATATTTTTTTCTTATGTATTTGACCTTTATACAAAGACTCCGTAGCAGTTTTTGTTTCGTCTATATCTTAAAAAATGGCTGAGTTATAGCATTTTGAATTTCTAGCGAAGCTGACATTTTGAAACGTCCTGAAATTTGTCACGCGATAAAAGGCGTATTTAAGAACCGATTTGGATGTAACTTCGTTTATACATAGTACAGAACAATGTCTCGAACGAGTTCGTTGGCCAGCTTCATCCGCCATCTTGTTTAAAAATGGCGGCCATTTAAAATTTTTAAAAAATTAAAAATTTGAAATGTAGTACCAAAAAATTGAAAAAGGACAAATACTTTTTTTTTGATGTATTTGACCTTTATACAAAGATTCCGGAGCAGTTTTTGTTTCGTCTATATCTTAAAAAAAGGCTGAGTTATAGCATTTTGAATTTCTAGCGTGTCTGACATTTTTAAACGTCCTGAAATTTGTCAAACGATAAAAGGCGTATTTATGAACCGATTTGGATGTAACTTCGTTTATACATAGAACATACCAATGTCTCGACCGAGTTCGTTGGCCAGCTTCATCCGCTATCTTGTTTAAAAATGGCGGCCATTTAAATTAAAAAAAAAAATTTAAATTTGAAATGTGGTACCAAAAAATTTAAAATTTAAAAAATATTTTTTTCTTATGTGTTTGACCTTGATAAAAAGATTCGGGAGCAGTTTTTGTTTCGTCTATATCTTAAAAAAGTCCTTCCGGCCAGTGCCGGGAGGAAGAGGTAGCTTTCATAATCCTTATTTAAAAAAAGCCAACTTATATCATGCAAACACACGAAGCTCAATTTAGTGGAAACCGAATATAGGAGATTCAATACTAATTTTTATCAATATAATGAATGAGAATTTCGCGAAATTAGTCAGCTTTATCCAAGCTGCTTTTCTTTAAAGTAACTTATATTTGGCTGCCAAATTCGGCAATTTCTTAAAGTGCCTGTCATTTTAAGACAACATGGTGGATGAGGCTAAGCAGTGAACTTGGTCGAGACCTTAGTAATTGCTGTGCACATGCTCACTCACATCGGAATCTGTTAATATATAGGAGTGCTGTCGCATGCAAAAAATGAGATTTTGCAAAATGTCACCCAGAATAGAAATTGAAACTGCTATATCTGAGCCATTTTTTAAGGTAAAGACAAACAAAAAATGCTCCTGAATCCTTATATCAAGATCAAATACTTAAGAAAGAAACCTTTTTCAATTTCTAATTTTTTTGCACCTCACTTTAAATATATATATATTTTTTAATTTAATGGCCGCCATTTTGAAACAAGATGGCTGATGAATCTGGCCAGCGAACATTGTCGAGGTGTTGATGTATACTATCCACATGCCTTCTTACATCGAAATAGGCGAATACGTGTGTTATCGCGTGACAAATACAAGATCGTTTCAAAATGTTAGCCATGCTAGGAATTCAAAGTGCTATAAATCAACCATTTTTTAAGATATCAACAAAAGAACAAATTTTCAGAAACAAAAACTGCTCCGGAATCTTTGTGTCAAGGCCAAACACATAAAAAAAATCTTTTTCATTTTCCAATTTTTTAATACCTCATTTTGAATTTTAAATTTAATTTTTTTTAAATGGCAACCCTTTTGAAACAAGACGGCGAATGAAGCTGGCCAACGAACTCGGTCGAGACATTTGTATGTACTATGTACAGACCAAGTTACATCCAAATAGGTTCATAAATACGCCTATTATCGCGTGACAAAAATCAGGTCGTTTTAAAATGTCAGCCACAAGAGAAATTCAAAATGCTATTACTCAGCCATTTTTTTTAGATATAGACGAAAGAAAAACTGTTCCGGAATCTTTGTATTAAGGTCAAACACATACAAAAAAAAATCTTTTTCATTTTCCAATTTTTTGGTATCTCATTTATATTTTTTTATTTTTTTATTTTTTTAAATGGCCGCCATTTCGAAACAAGATGGCGGATGAAGCTGGCCAACGAACTGGGTCGAGATATTTGTATGTACTATGTACACACCAAGGTACATCCAAGTCGGTTCATAAATACGCCTGTTATTACGTGACAAAATTCAGGACGTTTCAAAATGTCAGGCACGCTAGAAATTCAAAATGCTATAACTCAGCCATTTTTAAAGATATAGACGAAACAAAAACTGCTCCGAAATCTTTGTATAAAGGTCAAATACATAAGAAAAAAATATTTTTCCATTTTCAATTTTTTGGTGCCACATTTCAAATTTTAAATTTTTAAAAAAATTTTAAATGGCCGCCATTTTGAAACAAGACGGCGGATGAAGCTGGCCAACGAACTCGGTCGAGACATTGGTATGTACTATGTACACACCAAATTACATTGAAATCGGTTCATAATTACGGGAGTTACAGTGTGACATAGGTCAGATATATATATATATATATATATATATATATATATATGAATTTTGAACGGGGGGTGGTTTCGGGGTCTGGGGGTCATGATAGATGAAAATATACCAAAATTTTTTGAAATCGTTTTCCTCCGAACGGCTGCAATAGGTAGCTTTTTTGTAAAGAAAGCTACCTAAAATGGTTGAGTTATAGCATTTTAGGTAGCTTTCTTTACAAAAAGCTACCTATTGCAGCCGTTCGGAGGAAAGCGATTTCAAAAAATTTTGGTATATTTTCATCGATCATGAGCCCCAGACCCCGAAACCACCCTCCGTTCAAAATTGATATATATATATATATATATATATATATATATATATATATATATATATATATATATATATACATCTGACATATGTCACACTGTAACTCTCGTATTTATGAACCGATTTGGATATAATTCGGTGTGTAGATAGTACATACCAATGTCTCGACCGAGTTCGTTGGCCAGCTTCATCCGCCATTTTGTTTCAAAATGGCGGCCATTTAAAATTTTTTTAAAAATTTAAAATTTGAAATGTGGTACCATAAAATTGAAAATGGAAAAATATTTTTTTCTTATGTATTTGACCTTTATACAAAGACTCCGTAGCAGTTTTTGTTTCGTCTATATCTTAAAAAATGGCTGAGTTATAGCATTTTGAATTTCTAGCGAAGCTGACATTTTGAAACGTCCTGAAATTTGTCACGCGATAAAAGGCGTATTTAAGAACCGATTTGGATGTAACTTCGTTTATACATAGTACAGACCAATGTCTCGAACGAGTTCGTTGGCCAGCTTCATCCGCCATCTTGTTTAAAAATGGCGGCCATTTAAAATTTTTAAAAAATTAAAAATTTGAAATGTAGTACCAAAAAATTGAAAATGGACAAATATTTTTTTTTGATGTATTTGACCTTTATACAAAGATTCCGGAGCAGTTTTTGTTTCGTCTATATCTTAAAAAAAGGCTGAGTTATAGCATTTTGAATTTCTAGCGTGTCTGACATTTTTAAACGTCCTGAAATTTGTCAAACGATAAAAGGCGTATTTATGAACCGATTTGGATGTAACTTCGTTTATACATAGAACATACCAATGTCTCGACCGAGTTCGTTGGCCAGCTTCATCCGCTATCTTGTTTAAAAATGGCGGCCATTTAAATTAAAAAAAAAAATTTAATTTGAAATGTGGTACCAAAAAATTTAAAATTTAAAAAATATTTTTTTCTTATGTGTTTGACCTTGATAAAAAGATTCGGGAGCAGTTTTTGTTTCGTCTATATCTTAAAAAAGTCCTTCCGGCCAGTGCCGGGAGGAAGAGGTAGCTTTCATAATCCTTATTTAAAAAAAGCCAACTTATATCATGCAAACACACGAAGCTCAATTTAGTGGAAACCGAATATAGGAGATTCAATACTAATTTTTATCAATATAATGAATGAGAATTTCGCGAAATTAGTCAGCTTTATCCAAGCTGCTTTTCTTTAAAGTAACTTATATTTGGCTGCCAAATTCGGCAATTTCTTAAAGTGCCTGTCATTTTAAGACAACATGGTGGATGAGGCTAAGCAGTGAACTTGGTCGAGACCTTAGTAATTGCTGTGCACATGCTCACTCACATCGGAATCTGTTAATATATAGGAGTGCTGTCGCATGCAAAAAATGAGATTTTGCAAAATGTCACCCAGAATAGAAATTGAAACTGCTATATCTGAGCCATTTTTTAAGGTAAAGACAAACAAAAAATGCTCCTGAATCCTTATATCAAGATCAAATACTTAAGAAAGAAACCTTTTTCAATTTCTAATTTTTTTGCACCTCACTTTAAATATATATATATTTTTTAATTTAATGGCCGCCATTTTGAAACAAGATGGCTGATGAATCTGGCCAGCGAACATTGTCGAGGTGTTAATGTATACTATCCACATGCCTTCTTACATCGAAATAGGCGAATACGTGTGTTATCGCGTGACAAATACAAGATCGTTTCAAAATGTTAGCCATGCTAGAAATTCAAAGTGCTATAAATCAACCATTTTTTAAGATATCAACAAAAGAACAAATTTTCAGAAACAAAAACTGCTCCGGAATCTTTGTATCAAGGCCAAACACATAAAAAAAATCTTTTTCATTTTCCAATTTTTTAATACCTCATTTTGAATTTTAAATTTAATTTTTTTTAAATGGCAACCCTTTTGAAACAAGACGGCGAATGAAGCTGGCCAACGAACTCAATCGAGACATTTGTATGTACTATGTACAGACCAAGTTACATCCAAATAGGTTCATAAATACGCCTATTATCGCGTGACAAAAATCAGGTCGTTTTAAAATGTCAGCCACAAGAGAAATTCAAAATGCTATTACTCAGCCATTTTTTTTTAGATATAGACGAAAGAAAAACTGTTCCGGAATCTTTGTATTAAGGTCAAACACATACAAAAAAAAATCTTTTTCATTTTCCAATTTTTTGGTATCTCATTTATATATTTTTATTTTTTTATTTTTTTAAATGGCCGCCATTTCGAAACAAGATGGCGGATGAAGCTGGCCAACGAACTGGGTCGAGATATTTGTATGTACTATGTACACACCAAGGTACATCCAAGTCGGTTCATAAATACGCCTGTTATTACGTGACAAAATTCAGGACGTTTCAAAATGTCAGCCACGCTAGAAATTCAAAATGCTATAACTCAGCCATTTTTAAAGATATAGACGAAACAAAAACTGCTCCGAAATCTTTGTATAAAGGTCAAATACATAAGAAAAAAATATTTTTCCATTTTCAATTTTTTGGTGCCACATTTTAAATTTTAAATTTTTAAAAAAAATTTTAAATGGCCGCCATTTTGAAACAAGACGGCGGATGAAGCTGGCCAACGAACTCGGTCGAGACATTGGTATGTACTATGTACACACCGAATTACATTGAAATCGGTTCATAATTACGGGAGTTACAGTGTGACATAGGTCAGATATATATATATATATATATATATATATATATATCAATTTTGAACGGGGGGTGGTTTCGGGGTCTGGGGGTCATGATAGATGAAAATATACCAAAATTTTTTGAAATCGTTTTCCTCCGAACGGCTGCAATAGGTAGCTTTTTTGTAAAGAAAGCTACCTAAAATGGTTGAGTTATAGCATTTTAGGTAGCTTTCTTTACAAAAAGCTACCTATTGCAGCCGTTCGGAGGAAAGCGATTTCAAAAAATTTTGGTATATTTTCATCGATCATGACCCCCAGACCCCGAAACCACCCTCCGTTCAAAAGTTGATATATATATATATATCCATATAGATATATATATATATGATCTTTGTCACACTGTAACTCTCGTATTTATGAACCGATTTGGATGTAAGTCGGTGTGTAGATAGTACATACCAATGTCTCGACCGAGTTCGTTGGCCAGCTTCATCCGCCATTTTGTTTCAAAATGGCAGCCATTTAAAATTTTTAAAAAAATTTAAAATTTGAAATGTGGTACCATAAAATTAAAAATGGAAAAATATTTTTTCTTACGTATTTGACCTTTATACAAAGACTCCGTAGCAGTTTTTGTTTCGTCTACATCTTAAAAAATGGCTGAGTTATAGCATTTTGAATTTCTAGCGAAGCTGACATTTTGAAACGTCCTGAATTTTGTCACGCGATAAAAGGCGTATTTAAGAACAGATTTGGATGTAACTTCGTTTATACATAGTACAGACCAATGTCTCGAACGAGTTCGTTGGCCAGCTTCATCCGCCATCTTGTTTAAAAATGGCGGCCATTTAAATTTTTAAGAAAAATTTAAATTTGAAATGTGGTAGCAAAAAATTGAAAATTGAAAAAATATTTTTTTCTTATGTGTTTGACCTTGATAAAAAGATTCGGGAGCAGTTTTTGTTTCGTCTATATCTTAAAAAATGGCTGAGTTATAGCATTTTGAATTTCTAGCGTGGCTGACATTTTGAAACGTCCTGATTTTTGCCACGTGATAACAAACGTATTTATGAACCGATTTGGATGTACCTTGGTGTGTACATAGCACATACAAATAACTCAACCGAGTTCGTTGACCAGCTTCATTCGCCATCTTGTTTCAAAATGGTGGCCATTTAAAAAAATTAAAATGAGATACCAAAAAATTGGAAAATGAAAAAGATTTTTTTGTATGTGTTTGACCTTAATACAAAGATTCCGGAACAGGTTTTGTTTCGTCTACATCTAAAAAAATGGCTGAGTTATAACATTTTGAATTTCTATTGTGGCTGACATTTTAAAACGACCTGATTTTTGTCACGCGATAACAGGCGTATTTATGAACCGATTTTAATGTAACTTGGTCTGTACATAGTACATACCAATGTCTCGACCGAGTTCGTTGGCCAGCTTCATTCGCCATCTTGTTTCAAAAGGGTTGCCATTTAAAAAAATGTAATTTAAAATTTAAAATGAGGTATTAAAAAATTGGAAAATGAAAAAGATTTTTTTTATGTGTTTGGCCTTGATACAAAGATTCTGGAGCAGTTTTTGTTTCTGAAAATTTGTTCTTTTGTTTATATCTTAAAAAGTGGTTGAATTATAGCACTTTGAATTTCTATCATGGCTAACACTTTGAAACGATCTTGTATTTGTCACGCGATACCACACTTATTCGCCTATTTCTATGGAAGAAGGCATGTGGATAGTATACATCAATATCTCGACCAAGTTCGCTGGCCAGCTTCATCAGCCATCTTGTTTCAAAATGGCGGCCATTAAATTAAAAAAATATATATATTTAAAGTGAGGTGCAAAAAAATTAGAAATTGAAAAAGGTTTCTTTCTTAAGTATTTGACCTTGATATAAGGATTCAGGAGCAATTTTTTGTTTGTCTTTATCTTAAAAAATGGCTCAGATTTAGCAGTTTCAATTTCTAAAGTGGCTGACATTTTGAAAAATCTGATTTTTTGCCTGCGACAGCACTCGTATACATCTACCGATTCCGATATGAGTGAGCATGTGCACAGCAATTACTAAGGTCTCGACCAAGTTCACTGGTTAGCCTCATCTACCATGTTGTCTTAAAATAGCAGGCACTTTAAGAAATTGCCGAATTTGGCAGCCAAATATAAGTGACTTTAAATAAAAGCAGCTTGGATAAAGGTGACTAATTTCGCGAAATTCTCATTCATAATGATTTAGTATTGATAAAAATTAGTATTGAATCTCCTACATTCGGTTTCCACTTAATTGAGCTTCGTGTGTTTGAATAATATAAGTTGGCTTTTTAAAAATAAGGAATATGAAAGCTACCTCTTTCTCCCGGCACTGGCCGGAAGGACTTTTTTGAATTTCTAGCGTGGCTGACATTTTGAAACGTCCTGATTTTTGTCATGTGATAACGGGCGTATTTATGAACCAATTTGGATGTACCTTGGTGTGTGCATAGTACATACAAATGTCTCAACCGAGTTCGTTGTCCAGCTTCATCCGCCATCTTGTTTCAAAATGGCGGTCATTTAAAAAATTAAAAAAAAAATTAATTTAAAATGAGATACCAAAAAATTGGAAAATGAAAATGATTTTTTTCGTATGTGTTTGATCTTAATACAAAGATTCCGGAACAGTTTTTGTTTCGTCTATATCTAAAAAAATGGCTGAGTTATAGCATTTTGAATTTCTATTGTGGCTGATATTTTAAAACGACCTGATTTTTGTCAAGCGATAGCAGGGGTATTTATGAACCTATTTGGATGTAACTTGGTCTGTACATAGTACATACAAATGTCTCGACCGAGTTCGTTGGCCAGCTTCATTCGCCATCATGTTTCAAAAGGGTTGCCATAAAAAAAATAATTTAAAATGAGTTATTAAAAAATTGGAAAATGAAAAAGATTTTTTTTTATGTGTTTGGCCTTGATACAAAGATTCCGGAGTAGTTTTTGTTTCTGAAAATTTGTTCTTTTGTTTATATCTTAAAAAATGGTTGATTTATAGCACTTTGAATTTCTTTCATGGCTAACATTTTGAAACGATCTTGTATTTGTCACGCGATAACACACGCATTCGCCTATTTCGATGTCAGAAGGCATGTGGATAGTATACATCAACACCTCGACCAAGTTCGCTGGCCAGATTCATCAGCCATCTTGTTTCAAAATGGCGGCCATTAAATTAAAAAATATATATATATTTAAAGTGAGGTGCAAAAAAATTAGAAATTGAAAAAGGTTTCTTTCTTAAGTATTTGACCTTAATATAAGGATTTAGAAGCATTTTTTGTTTGTCTTTACCTTAAAAAATGACTCAGATATAGCAGTTTCAATTTCTTTTGTGGGTGACATTTTGAAAAATCTGAATTTTTGCATGCGACAGCAGTCCTATATATTAACCGATTCCGATGTGAGTGAGCATGTGCACAGCAATTACTAAGGTCTCGACCAAGTTCACTGCTTAGCCTCATCCACCATGTTGTCTTAAAATGACAGGCACTTTAAGAAATTGCCCAAATTGGCAGCCAAATATAAGTTAGTTTAAAGAAAAGCAGCTTGGATAAAGCTGACTAATTTCGCGAAATTCTCATTCATTATATTGATAAAAATTAGTATTGAATCTCCTATATTCGGTTTCCACTAAATTGAGCTTCGTGTGTTTGAATGATATAAGTTGGCTTTTTTAAAAGAAGGATTATGAAAGCTACCTCTTCCTCCGGGCACTGGCCGGAAGGACTTTTGAATTTCTAGCGTGGCTGACATTTTGAAACGTCCTGAATTTTGTCACGCGATAAAAGGCGTATTTATGAACCGATTTGGATGTAACTTCGTTTATACATAGTACATACTAATGTCTCGACCGAGTTCGTTGGCCAGCTTCATCCGCCATCTTGTTTCAAAATGGCGGCCATTTAAAAAATAAAAAAATAAAAAAATTAAAATGAGATACCAAAAAATTGGAAAATGAAAAATTTTTTTTTTGTATGTGTTTGACCTTAATACAAAGATGTCGGAACAGTTTTTGTTTCGTCTATATCTAAAAAAATGTCTGAGTAATAGCATTTTGAATGTCTATTGTGGCTGACATTTTAAAACGACCTGATATTTGTCACGCGATAACAGGCGTATTTATGAACTGATTTGGATGTAACTTGGTCTGTACATAGTACATACCAATGTCTCGACCGAGTTCGTTGGCCAGCTTCATTCGCCATCTTGTTTCAAAAGGGTTGCCATTTTAAAAAAATTTAATTTAAAATTTAAAATGAGGTATTAAAAAATTGGAAAATGAAAAAGATTTTTTTTTATGTGTTTGGCATTGATACAAAGATTCCGGAGCAGTTTTTGTTTCTGAAAATTTGTTTCTTTGTTTATATCTTAAAAAATGGTTGAATTATAGCACTTTGAATTTCTATCATGGCTAACACTTTGAAACGATCTTGTATTTGTCACGCGATACCACACTTATTCGCCTATTTCTATGGAAGAAGGCATGTGGATAGTATACATCAATATCTCGACCAAGTTCGCTGGCCAGCTTCATCAGCCATCTTGTTTCAAAATGGCGGCCATTAAATTAAAAAAAAATATATATTTAAAGTGAGGTGCAAAAAAATTAGAATTTGAAAAAGGTTTCTTTCTTAAGTATTTGAAATTGATATAAGGATTCAGGAGCAATTTTTTGTTTGTCTTTATCTTAAAAAATGGCTCAGATATAGCAGTTTCAATTTCTAAAGTGGGTGACATTTTGAAAAATCTGATTTTTTGCCTGCGACAGCACTCGTATACATCTACCGATTCCGATATGAGTGAGCATGTGCACAGCAATTACTAAGGTCTCGACCAAGTTCACTGGTTAGCCTCATCTACCATGTTGTCTTAAAATAGCAGGCACTTTAAGGAATCGCCGAATTTGGCAGCCAAATATAAGTGACTTTAAATAAAAGCAGCTTGGATAAAGCTGACTAATTTCGCGAAATTCTCATTCATAATGATTTAGTATTGATAAAAATTAGTATTGAATCTCCTACATTCGGTTTCCACTTAATTGAGCTTCGTGTGTTTGAATAATATATGTTGGCTTTTTAAAAATAAGGAATATGAAAGCTACCTCTTCCTCCCGGCACTGGCCGGAAGGACTTTTTTGAATTTCTAGCGTGGCTGACATTTTGAAACGTCCTGATTTTTGTCATGTGATAACGGGCGTATTTATGAACCGATTTGGATGTACCTTGGTGTGTGCATAGTACATACAAATGTCTCAACCGAGTTCGTTGTCCAGCTTCATCCGCCATCTTGTTTCAAAATGGCGGTCATTTAAAAAATTTAAATAAAAATTTAAATTTAAAATGAGATACCAAAAAATTGGAAAATGAAAATGATTTTTTTCGTATGTGTTTGACCTTAATACAAAGATTCCGGAACAGTTTTTGTTTCGTCTATATCTAAAAAAATGGCTGAGTTATAGCATTTTGAATTTCTATTGTGGCTGATATTTTAAAACGACCTGATTTTTCTCAAGCGATAACAGGGGTATTTATGAACCTATTTGGATGTAACTTGGTCTGTACATAGTACATACAAATGTCTCGACCGAGTTCGTTGGCCAGCTTCATTCGCCATCTTGTTTCAAAAGGGTTGCCATAAAAAAATTAATTTAAAATGAGTTATTAAAAAATTGAAAAATGAAAAAGATTTTTTTTATGTGTTTCGCCTTGATACAAAGATTCCGGAGCAGTTTTTGTTTCTGAAAATTTGTTCTTTTGTTTATACAGTCCTCCCCACTTAATCGGGTCACGGATAATCGAATACCCCGCTTATTCGAATAGAATCCTCCGGAACCGATTTTTTTCTATTGGGTTCTATGCTATTTTCCCCGCTTAAACCAAACACCTTTTACGAACGTCCCCGCTTAATCGAATAACAACTGTCTGACCGATGTTTGAAAATAGGCGCGGAAAGCACGTTTCATCTTGAATTTCCTTCCACTTTTTGTCGTTTTCGGTTCCTTTACGCTGAAAACAAATTTCCAGTTCTTCCTGCAATGATTGCGGCCGGCAGGTATATAATGGACAGGTCAAATGATTCCCCCGCCTTGATCTCCTTACCAGCACTTCATGCTGTTAATCGGGTTTTAATGGCAATGCGCCGTCACTTCGACACTGGAGATGGTACTTGTGATATTTTGCAGTCATTCGAAAAATAACCCGATATTTACTCCTTTAAAATTTCACTTACTTAAACAAACACTTTAAACGATTTTTTAAGGCAGTATAAGTAACATAAATTAGAAGTAGCAAAGTTTTGACCCATTTTAAACGAGCTGCATTAAGTGTGATGTAAACCATATAAAATATGTTACTGACATTAAATTAATATGTATTTACTTTATATTAGCTTTCGTATTTATTTTAGTTTATGTTATTCTATTAACGATTTATTATGTTGTTAATTAAATAAACCGTAGATAGTTTTAAGATGGTTTAGATGATTTGCCTTTTTACTACGCATTAAATATTACAGCTATGATTCCTCGTTTAATCAAATACCCCGCTTAATCGAATATTATTTCTGGAACCGTCGATATTCGTTTAAACGGGGGCGACTGTATCTTAAAAAATGGTTGATTTATAGCACTTTGAATTTCTATCATGGCTAACATTTTGAAACGATCTTGTATTTGTCACGCGATAACACACGCATTCGCCTATTTCGATGTCAGAAGGCATATGGATAGTATACATCAACACCTCGACCAAGTTCGCTGGCCAGATTCATCAGCCATCTTGTTTCAAAATGGCGGCCATTAAATTAAAAAATATATATATATTTAAAGTGAGGTGCAAAAAAATTAGAAATTGAAAAAGGTTTCTTTCTTACGTATTTGGCCTTGATATAAGGATTCAGGAGCAATTTTTTGTTTGTCTTTATCTTAAAAAATGGCTCAGATATAGCAGTTTCAATTTCTAAAGTGGGTGACATTTTGAAAAATCTGATTTTTTGCCTGCGACAGCACTCGTATACATCTACCGATTCCGATATGAGTGAGCATGTGCACAGCAATTACTAAGGTCTCGACCAAGTTCACTGGTTAGCCTCATCTACCATGTTGTCTTAAAATAGCAGGCACTTTAAGAAATCGCCGAATTTGGCAGCCAAATATAAGTGACTTTAAATAAAAGCAGCTTGGATAAAGCTGACTAATTTCACGAAATTCTCATTCATAATGATTTAGTATTGATAAAAATTTGTATTGAATCTCCTACATTCGGTTTCCACTTAATTGAGCTTCGTGTGTTTGAATAATATAAGTTGGCTTTTTAAAAATAAGGAATATGAAAGCTACCTCTTCCTCCCGGCACTGGCCGGAAGGACTTTTTTGAATTTCTAGCGTGGCTGACATTTTGAAACGTCCTGATTTTTGTCATGTGATAACGGGCGTATTTATGAACCGATTTGGATGTACCTTGGTGTGTGCATAGTACATACAAATGTCTCAACCGAGTTCGTTGTCCAGCTTCATCCGCCATCTTGTTTCAAAATGGCGGTCATTTAAAAAATTTAAATAAAAATTTAAATTTAAAATGAGATACCAAAAAATTGGAAAATGAAAATGATTTTTTTCGTATGTGTTTGACCTTAATACAAAGATTCCGGAACAGTTTTTGTTTCGTCTATATCTAAAAAAATGGCTGAGTTATAGCATTTTGAATTTCTATTGTGGCTGATATTTTAAAACGACCTGATTTTTCTCAAGCGATAGCAGGGGTATTTATGAACCTATTTGGATGTAACTTGGTCTGTACATAGTACATACAAATGTCTCGACCGAGTTCGTTGGCCAGCTTCATTCGCCATCTTGTTTCAAAAGGTTTGCCATAAAAAAATTAATTTAAAATGAGTTATTAAAAAATTGAAAAATGAAAAAGATTTTTTTTATGTGTTTGGCCTTGATACAAAGATTCCGGAGCAGTTTTTGTTTCTGAAAATTTGTTTTTTTTGTTTATATCTTAAAAAATGGTTGAATTATAGCACTTTGAATTTCTAGCATGGCTAACATTTTGAAACGATCTTGTATTTGTCACGCGATAACACACGTATTCGCCTGTTTCGATGTAAGAAGGCATGTGGATAGTATACACCAATACCTCGACCAAGTTCGCTGGCCAGATTCATCAGCCATCTTGTTTCAAAATGGCGGCCATTAATTTAAGAAATATATATATATATTTAAAGTGAGGTGCAAAAAAAAAAAAAAAAAAAAAAAAAAATAGAAATTGAAAAAGGTTTCTTTCTTAAGTATTTGACCTTGAAAAGGATTCAGGAGCATTTTTTGTTTGTCTTTACCTTAAAAAATGGCTCAGATATAACAGTTTCAATTTCTATTGTAGGTGACATTTTAAAAAATCTGATTTTTTGCATGCGACAGCACTCGTATATATCAGCCGATTCCGATGTGAGTGAGCATGTGCACAGAAATTACTAAGGTCTCGACCAAGTTCACTGGTTAGCCTCATCCACCATGTTGTCTTAAAATGGCAGGCACTTTAAGAAATCGCCGAATTTGGCAGCCAAATATAAGCTACTTTAAAGAAAAGCAGCTTGGATAAAGCTGACTAATTTCTCGAAATTCTCATTCATTATATTGATAAAAATTAGTATTGAATCTCCTATATTCGGTTTCCACTACATTGACCTTCGTGTGTTTGAATGATATAAGTCGGCTTTTTTAAAATAAGGAATATGAAAGCTACCTCTTCCTCCCGGCACTGGCCGGAAGGACTTTTGAATTTCTAGCGTGGTTGACATTTTGAAACGTCCTGAATTTTGTCACGCGATAAAAGGCGTATTTATGAACCGATTTGGATGTAACTTCGTTTATACATAGTACATACTAATGTCTCGACCGAGTTCGTTTTCCAGCTTCATCCGCCATCTTGTTTCAAAATGGCGGCCATTAAAAATAAATAAAAAAATCAAAAAATTAAAATGAGATACCAAAAAATTGGAAAATGAAAAAAAAAATTTTTGTATGTGTTTAACCTTAATACAAAGATTTCGGAACAGTTTTTGTTTCGTCTATATCTAAAAAAATGGCTGAGTAATAGCATTTTGAATGTCTATTGTGGCTGACATTTTAAAACGACCTGATTTTTGTCATGCGATAACAGGCGTATTTATGAACCGATTTGGATGTAACTTGGTCTGTACATAGTACATACCAATGTCTCGACCGAGTTCGTTGGCCAGCTTCATTCGCCATCTTGTTTCAGAAGGGTTGCCATTTTAAAAAAATTTAATTTAAAATTTAAAATGAGGTATTAAAAAATTGGAAAATGAAAAAGATTTTTTTTATGTGTTTGGCCTTGATACAAAGATTCCGGAGCAGTTTTTGTTTCTGAAAATTTGTTTTTTTGTTTATATCTTAAAAAATGGTTGAATTATAGCACTTTGAATTTCTAGCACGGCTAGCATTTTGAAACGATCTTGTATTTGTCACGCGCTAACACACGTATTCGCTTGTTTCGATGTAAGAAGGCATGTGGATAGTATACACCAATACCTCGACCGAGTTCGCTGGCCAGATTCATCAGCCATCTTGTTTCAAAATGGCGGCCATTAATTTAAGAAAAATATATATATATTTAAAGTGAGGTGCAAAAAAAATAGAAATTGAAAAAGGTTTCTTTCTTAAGTATTTGACCTTGAAAAGGATTCAGGAGCATTTTTTGTTTGTCTTTAGCTTAAAAAATGGCTCAGATATAACAGTTTCAATTTCTATTGTAGGTGACATTTTAAAAAATCTGATTTTTTGCATGCGACAGCACTCGTATATATCAACCGATTCCGATGTGAGTGAGCATGTGCACAGCAATTACTAAGGTCTCGACCAAGTTCACTAGTTAGCCTCATCCACCATGTTGTCTTAAAATGGCAGGCACTTTAAGAAATCGCCGAATTTGGCAGCCAAATATAAGCTACTTTAAAGAAAAGCAGCTTGGATAAAGATGACTAATTTCTCGAAATTCTCATTCATTATATTGATAAAAATTAGTATTGAATCTCCTATATTCGGTTTCCACTACATTGAGCTTCGTGTGTTTGAATGATATAAGTCGGCTTTTTTAAAATAAGGAATATGAAAGCTACCTTTTCCTCCCGGCACTGGCCGGAAGGACTTTTTTTTATGATGATATTTTCACAATTTTAAATCCAGTTCAGATAGTGAAAGTATCTTGCTTAGAAAAAAAACTGTGTAAACAAAATAGAAAAAATAAAAAACAGCCTTTACAGAGATCGATTTCAGCTATCTAGTGGGGAAAATACTGACATTTAAACGAGATATCTTTAAAGATTTCTCCCATAGGATTAACTTTACAAACTTTCGCCTTAGTGAAGTAGCCTATTAAGACTGGAAATGAGTATTGTACCAAAATTTTCCAATGTTATGATCCGACTGATTATAGAAAAATCATGAGTTGAATTACTGAAACAGGTTTTGCGCATGCTGGTAAAATAAATTTACATTATTATGGATAAGCAAAAAGCATCACACAATTTACTTTAACTTATCAAAAATTAAAAAAGGAAAAAAAAAAGATATTTGAAATAATAATACACATCTAACTGTTTAGTTATTAATTTCAAAGATATTCTAATATGATGTGTATTTCGCCCATTATGCTATAGATAATAAACATACAACAGCAATCTTTGAAAGAGATAGTCTTCATTTAAGAAATACATTCGCTAGAAATTTTTAGGTAGCTTTCATTACAAAAAGCTACCTATTGCAGCCGTTCGGAGGAAAGCGATTTCAAAAAATTTTGGTATATTTTCATCGATCATGACCCCCAGACCCCGAAACCACCCTCCGTTCAAAAGTTGATATATATATATATATATCCATATAGATATATATATATATGATCTTTGTCACACTGTAACTCTCGTATTTATGAACCGATTTGGATGAAACTCGGTGTGTACATAGTGCATACCAATGTCTCGACCGAGTTAGTTGGCCAGCTTCATCCGCCATTTTGTTTCAAAATGGCGGCCATTTAAATTTTTTTTTTAAATTTAAATTTGAAATGTGGTACCAAAAAATTGAAAATGTAAAAATATTTGTTTCTTATGTGTTTGACCTTCATACAAAGATTCCGGTGCAGTTTTTGTTTCGTCTATATCTTAAAAAATGGCTGAGTTATAGCACTTTGAATTTCTAGCGTAGCTGACATTTTGAAACGTCCTGATTTTTGTCACGCGATAACAGGCGTATTTAAGAACCGATATGGATGTACCTTCGTGTGCAGATAGTACATAATAATGTCTCGACCAAGTTCGTTCGCCAGCTTCATCCGCCATCTTGTTTAAAATGGCGGCCATTTAAAAAAAAAAATTAATTTAAAATTTGAAATGTGGCACCAAAAAATTTAAAATGGAAAAATATTTTTTTGTTATGTGTTTGACCTTGACACAAAGATTCCGGAGCAGTTTTTGTTTTGTCTATATCTTAAAAAATTGCTGAGTTATAGCACTTTGAATTTCTAGCGTAGCTGACATTTTGAAACGTCCTGATATTTGTCACGCGATAACAGGCGTATATATGAACCGATATGGATGTACCATCGTGTGTACATAGTACATACCAATGTCTCGACCGAGTTCGTTGGCCAGCTTCATCCGCCATCTTGTTTCAAAATGGCGGCCATTTAAAAAAATTAATTTAAAATTTGAAACGTGGTACCAAAAAATTGGAAAATGAAAAAGATTTTTTCCTTATGTGTTTGACCTTAATACAACAATTCCGGAACAGTTTTTGTTTCGTCCATATCTAAAAAAATGGCTGAGTTATAGCATTTTGAATTTCTATTGTGGCTGACATTTTGAAACGACCTGGTTTTTGTCAGGCGATAACAGGCGTATTTATGAACCGATTTGAATGTAAGAAGGCATGTGAACAGCATATAGCAATGTTTTGACCAAGTTCGCTGGCCAGCCTCAATCGTCATCTTGTTTCAAAATGGCGGCCATTAAATTAAAAAAAAAATTATATTTAAAGTGAGGTGCAAAAAAATTTGAAATTGAGAAAGGTTTCTTTCTTAAGTATTTGACCTTGATATAAGGATTCCGGAGCATTTTTTATTTTGTCTTTATCTTTAAAAAAATGGCTCAGATATAACAGTTTGAATTTCTGTTTGTGGGTGAAATTTGGAAAAATCTCATTTTTTGCCTGCGACAGCACTCGTATATATCAAACGATTCCGATGTGAGTGAGCATGTGCAGGGCACAGCAATTGCTAAGGTCTCGACCAAGTTCACTGGTTAGCCTCATCCACCATGTTGTCTTAAAATGGCAGGCACTTCAAGATATCGCCGAATTTGGCAACCAAATATAAGTTACTTCAAATAAAAGCAGCTTGGATAAAGCTGACTAATTTCGCAAAATTCTCATTCATAATGATTTAGTATTGAAAATAATTAGTATTGAATCTTCTATAATCGGTTTTCACTAAATTGAGCTTCGTGTGTTTGAGTAACATAAGCTAGCTTTTTAAAAATAAGGAATATGAAAGCTACCTCTTCCTCCCGGCACTGGCCGGAGGGACTTTCTTAATTTAACTAGCAAACTTTTGTTAAGAGAGTGAAAATGCTTCATGCTCAAAACATAAGGCTGTCGCCAAAATAGTTGTTATCGAAACTTTCTTAAAATAAAAATAATAAATTAACGCTTCACAAAACTAACATAAGATTTTGTGACACATTAATACTCAAATGATGAGAACATCAACAAGTAACTGAATTAGCTCCTCTACATTTTACCTAAAAATATTTGTAAATGTTTAATAATCTGTAAATATGTGGGTCAATATTCTTTATTACTTCCCCCCAATTTGAACTTTCCACATTTTATATAGTTTACGACTAAAATGGCTGTGACAGACAGACAAAGGAGTGATCTTATAATGGTTCCGTTTTCACTTTTAGGTAGCTTTCTTTACAAAAAGCTACCTATTGCAGCCGTTCGGAGGAAAGCGATTTCAAAAAATTTTGGTATATTTTCATCGATCATGACCCCCAGACCCCGAAACCACCCTCCGTTCAAAAGTTGATATATATATATATATCCATATAGATATATATATATATGATCTTTGTCACACTGTAACTCTCGTATTTATGAACCGATTTGTATGTAATTCGGTGTGTAGATAGTACATACCAATGTCTCGACCGAGTTCGTTGGCCAGCTTCATCCGCCATTTTGTTTCAAAATGGCGGCCATTTAAAATTTTTTTAAAAATTTAAAATTTGAAATGTGGTACCATAAAATTGAAAATGGAAAATATTTTTTTCTTATGTATTTGACCTTTATACAAAGACTCCGTAGCAGTTTTTGTTTCGTCTATATCTTAAAAAATGGCTGAGTTATAGCATTTTGAATTTCTAGCGAAGCTGACATTTTGAAACGTCCTGAATTTTGTCACGCGATAAAAAGCTTATTTATCAACCGATTTGGATGTAACTTCGTTTATACATAGTACAGACCAATGTTTCGACCGATTTCGTTGGCCAGCTTCATCCGCCATCTTGTTTGAAAATGGCGGCCATTTAAAATTTTAAGAAAAATTTAAATTTGAAATGTGGTGCCAAAAAATTGAAAATTGAAAAAATATTTTTTTCTTATGTGTTTGACCTTGATAAAAAGATTTGGGAGCAGTTTTTGTTTCGTCTATATCTTAAAAAATGGCTGAGTTATAGCATTTTGAATTTCTAGCGTGGCTGACATTTTGAAACGTCCTGATTTTTGCCACGTGATAACAGACGTATTTATGAACCGATTTGGATGTACCTTGGTGTGTACATAGTACATACAAATAACTCAACCAAGTTCGTTGGCCAGCTTCATCCGCCATCTCGTTTCAAAATGGCGGCCATTTAAAAGAATTTTTAAATTTTTAAATTTAAAATGAGATACCAAAAAATTGGAAAATGAAAAAGATTTTTTTCGTATGTGTTTGACCTTAATACAAAAATTCCGGAACAGGTTTTGTTTCGTCTATATCTAAAAAAATGGCTCAGTTATAACATTTTGAATTTCTATTGTGGCTGACATTTTAAAACGACCTGATTTTTGTCACGCGATAACAGGCGTATTTATGAACCGATTTGAATGTAACTTGGTCTGTACATAGTACATACCAATGTCTCGACCGAGTTCGTTGGCCAGTTTCATTCGCCATCGTGTTTCAAAAGGTTTGCCATTTAAAAAATAATGTAATTTACAATGTAAAATGAGGTATTAAAAAATTGGAAAATGAAAAAGATTTTTTTTAGGTGTTTGGCCTTGATACAAAGATTCTGGAGCAGTTTTTGTTTCTGAAAATTTGTTCTTTTGTTTATATCTTAAAAAGTGGTTGAATTATAGCACTTTGAATTTCTATCATGGCTAACACTTTGAAACGATCTTGTATTTGTCACGCGATACCACACGTATTCGCCTATTTCGATGGAAGTAGACATGTGGATAGTATGCATCAATATCTCGACCAAGTTCGCTGTCCAGCTTCATCAGCCATCTTGTTTCAAAATGGCGGCCATTAAATTTAAAAAAAAAATTATATTTAAAGTGTGGTGCAAAAAAATTAGAAATTGAAAAAGGTTTCTTTCTTAAGTATTTGACCTTGATATAAGGATTCAGGAGCATTTTTTGTTTGTCTTTATCTTAAAAAATGGCTCAGATATAGCAGTTTATATTTCTAACGTGGGTGACATTTTGAAAAATCTGATTTTTTGCCTGCGACAGCACTCGTATATATCAACCGATTCCGATGTGAGTGAGCATGTGCACAGCAATTACTAAGGTCTCGACCAGGTTCACTGGTTAGCCTCATCCACCATGTTGTCTTAAAATGGCAGGCACTTTAAGAAATCGCCGAATTTGGCAGCTAAATATAAGTTACTTTAAATAAAAGAAGCTTGGATAAAGGTGACTAATCTCGCGAAATTCTCATTCATAATGATTTAGTATTGATAAAAATTTGTATTGAATCTCCTACATTCGGTTTCCACTTAATTGAGCTTCGTGTGTTTGAATAATATAAGTTGGCATTTTTAAAATAAGGAATATGAAAGCTACCTCTTCCTCCCGGCACTGGCCGGAACGACTTTTTAAGTACGGAACTCTAATAAAGCTGAGCTTATGTAAATAGATAGAGAAACTATAAATTTAACGAAAGTTAAAAGAGCAATAATAAAAGTGGTTTATCAGGATTTTTTAATAATTGTATGTATTAACAGATAAAAAGAAAACATACATAAATTTGAATTATTTGATTAAAAATTATATATTTTAAATGTTATGCCGATGTTTACACTCTTTAATTCAACTTAACTTGTTTTTACTTTCTTCTATCTTTACAAGTAGAAAGTATTGGATTTGTGAAAATTCTCGAATTTCGGTTTTCGACGGATATACGTGTTCTATGGGTCAGAGATCCCGAAAAACATGTTTTTACAAAATGCCTGTCTGTGAGTCTGTTTGTCTGTCTGTCTGCATGTAACACAGATTTTGTGCGCTCTATCTCAAGCCCTAATGAACGGAATTTAATAAAACTTTAGATTCAGTTAACTTCTGATGTAAATTGTTCCTGATTAGTTTTGATGTAAATCGCCCAACAGGTGACGCTGATATGCAGAATTTTTTTACGATTTCCGCAATAACTCTATTTTAAAAACTAATGCACAAATTTTCATCAAACTTCAGATTCAGTTAGACGTTGACATAAATTGTTGCTAATTAGATTTTGGTGTAAATCACCTAACTGATGGCGTTGCTATGCTGCATTTTTTCAGAAAGTATTAACAAGGTATGAAATAGAAGAACGTTTTGGGATTGCCACATCCGTCTAATTTTGTAATACAATGGCGAAACCACAAGGCTATCTAGTCGTTATATGATAGTCACCGGTTTTGTGAAAACGGTTACTGCGAGTAGGAGATTCAAGTTAAGTTATCCGTTTTGACTTCAGTCTTGAGAGAAGTCAATAATCATTGGATTCACAATGGACTGCATCTGCTCTCGAAAATGTTCTGTTGGTTACAGTTGTACAAAGAGAACTAACTATACAAATAATAACTGATCAGTTTTATTCCTTGGTGACGACCGAGGTAAAAGATCTTCAAAGTGAGAAAAGCTGGAGTCTCTGTTCGGTCACATAAAGCAATGAGAAAAGTAATTTATGCTTTATAAATGAGAAAAAAATTTTGTTTTTGTTTTCATCACTAAATATTGAGCTGATATATGAAAGGGAGGTGTTCTAGATTCCAGCCTTTCATTTTAAAGAAATAAAAAAGATAAAAAAGCATGCATCATGCATAAATTTTGAAACACTTTCCAATACTCCGAGAATGCTTTAACGAAACTTCACTATTTAATATGATCAAAAAAGAAAGAAAAATCATGAGTCAAGCATAGATTATGAAACACTTTCCAACATATTCAGAATAGTGTTAACGATACCTTAATAACTTTAATAACAATACCCTGTTTAATACGAGTGAAAGGCGATATTTAAGTAAACAATTTTATAAACACACAGCACATTTGAAATCCCAATTTCAAGAATTGCCATCTATACTCGTAAAAGCATTAATTTTTTTCGTGAAGCCCTGTATATTATCTATAGATTTGTATATGTACTATACAGTATGCTAATTTTTTTTTTCAAATTGGAAACGCATAACACAGTTCAAAATTCCCTTTCAGCAATTTCCGTCAGTATGATCTATACATTTTGTACACAACAAGAAGCATTAAAAAAGTAATTAAGGCTGTTCTTAACTTCTCTGCTCAACAAGCGCAAAACGTTTTGACACATTTATAAATTCATTTTTTAACAGAAAGATATAAAAATTGGAAGGCCTGACCATGGAAGCGATTTGGAATCGAACTGTGTTTTCCGTTTTATGATCAATAAATTACCTATTGAGTTATAAGCGATTTTGATCACGTGACAAACATGTTTTTCACCCTTTCTTGAATTATTATTCTTCTTTTGCGCGAAAATTCGGTTCAAATCGCTCACTTTGACACTAGTTTCTGAAAGATCTATCACGTTTGCAAAAAAAAAAAAAAAAAAAAAAAAAAAAAAAAAACGGAAAAATCAGCTTGATTACATAGTTTCTGAACAACAACACCTGCTAGTTTCATGCATTTCCGAACAAAAATGAATTAAAACTTATGTCATAAAGTTTCCCTTTTGGATTTGAGAACAGCCTTAAGTTTAAAAACCCATATCACAACTGAAAACGCAGATCGTGCAATTTTCTCTCACAAACAGTACTTAACTGAATTATTTTGTACGTCTATTGTAAATGAACATCGAATGCTATGCGCATCCTGTTCTATAAGCATCTTGTCCTCAGTGATGTAGTTCAATTTCAGTAAGTTATTAAAATACATTGCAAACGATTCCTCCCCCCCCCCACCCCCATAGACCATAATGTAACGTAATTCTTTTGAGTGTCCCTGCAAATGAATTGTAAATGCTATACATACTTCATTGTTAATACCGAACATGCTATAGTAATCTTTAATAACGTATATTAGTAACATGCAATTCGAGACTATTTACGCGTGTTAATGCACGGAAAGACGGACAGATGGACATAGAAAATTATTTTACAATCCTTACGGAAAATAGTAAATTGAGATACAGTTTTCAAACAAATTGCATTTGAAAGTACAACCCCTCCTCTATTCGACAGTGTAAAAATTGAAATTGTGCGATATCTAGAAATTAAAAAATGGCAATAAAAGCGCAATTTATTAGGCAGTTTCTTCTCATCGCCTAAGTGACATCAGCGTTACTCACGGACAGGTACACTAAATTACATAATATACATAATTTAGGTAAACTGAAAACGATTTTACTCAATAGACAAAATATAAGGGAATTATTTTGTGTGTCTCTGCAAACGAACTATAAATGCTACGCATTACATTTTCAATAGAGGATATTTTAGGCAGACCCCACACTAGGAGACACATACAACTTGTCGCTCGATTGCGGCAGCCCGAACACTGAGCCGACAGAAGCAAAATAAAGTGCGACTTACGAGGAGTAACAGGAGAAACAAAGGAGGAAGCTGTTTTAAACCTGTTTTCTTTAACGAAGTTGAATGACATGTTGCACGAGTAGTCTCAGTGTGCGACCTGATTATGCTAAAAATTAATGACATATACCAGGCTTATGCTAATCCATAAGCTACTAACTTAAGATGTACAACAGGAATTTAAAGTCAGACTTTGACTGCGGTTTTTTTAGTTATATTGCTTAAAATACTAGGACTCATAAATAATTTTTATCATAGGCAATATAGACTATCCTTTTAACCAGGGATGCGTCGAATATTCAGAATGTTATAGACTCTTTATACTAGAATATATACTAGTTTTTACTAAGTACTAGTATATACTAAATACTAGTATAAATTATGAAAGTTTAAAAAACTTGGTTAATATTCAAACTTGAATTCTATGAATGATGCAATAAATACTTCCGTTTTTATAAGAAATTTAAGTTACTTCAAAAAATATTATTATCCAGTTAAATAATCAATGATTATACTTAAACAATATGAAAATTAATCTTTGTTCACAATTGGGAGAAAGATTTTAATAGCATTTTATTTGCAAATATCTGATATCATGTTGCTGAAGATTCCACAAAATAAAAGACTTAAAAATATACGACCTACATATTCGATGACTGAAGTAAAAATGGCTAGTGTCTTGGTATAGACTCATATCAGTTAGATCACGTGATTGATAATACAATCTGATTGTAGATAAGACAATCAAAAGGCACGAGGAAGGCACGTGATATCTAATTGATTACGTCACAATCTACCACGTGATAAGCTCATCATCTCTTTTCTGAGTTCAAACATGGTAAGTTCATTATTTTTTATATAAATGTTTAAGTATGTATGTATTAAAATTTTAAATTGAAGAATTTAATAATAGATTGTTTATTTTTTTTTTTTTCGTTTCGATGCGTATAACTATAGAATAAAATGTGGGTAGGATGTTCACATAAAGAAAATTTATCTCATTAAACGAATATATAGAGATAAGTAAATTCACTTTTAATAAATTATAAAATAATTTTTGTTATCTAATAATATTAAAAAAATTGCTAATTTCTTAAACTTTTTAATAACTAAAGAATATTTTAATTTAATGTTTTATATATATATATTTTTAAGTGTATACTACAGAACATAATTAAAAGGAGGAATCCGTATACATATACTCAAATGCCAATAGAAAGGAAATATAGGACATGCAAATAGAAAGGAAATATAGGACAACTCACTCTTGTTAAAGTGTAGGTTTTAGCAGCTTGTAATGTTTTTAACATTTTTGGAAAATAATTTTGTTAACTTTCAAAAGCATTTTAAATATTTTTTGTAACTAAAATATCTATTCATACATTGCTTTTGTAAAAGTGCTGTTACAAAATGTTGGTAGTTAATCATTGTATTAATTCAAAACTTTCTTATAATGTTATTATACTAACTTGTAATACATGAACTGCAATTGATGTGATTTATTTGTATGAATACTTGTATTCAGTATCTTGATTAATCGATTGATATGATTAATATGAATCATTGGTTGATATGAATGATTGGTTGATTGATATGATTGACTGATATGAATGATTGGTTGATTGATATGATAGCTCGATATGATTAATATGATTTATTGATCGATATGATTAATTGATATTATTGTTTGGTTGATTAATATGATTGATTGGTTTGATTTATTGATCGATATGACTGATTGATATTATTGTTTGGTTGATTGATATCATTGATTGGTTAATTGATTGATCGATTAATTGCTATGACTGATTGATATATGATTGATTGTATACTTGTATTTACAATCTAATTCAACTTTTTGATAACTTTTTTAATTATGAAAGTCAGATACATATACAGTTAGGTGAACTGACTTTTGATAACATAATTTATTAAGTTTTTTTTTTTTTAAATTTTGATAGCTTAATTTTGAAAACTTTTTATAAAGTTTTTTTTAACTTTTTAATTTTATAAACTTTTTAATATTTTTTTTTATTTACAAATTATTTTTTTTTAATTTTGAAAACTTTCTTTTTTACTTACAATTTTTTTTTTAATTTTGAAAATATTTTTTATAAAAAAGGTTTTTTTTTATAAACTTTTTAATATATTTTTTTTATTTACAAAGTATTATTTTAATTTTGAAAACATTTTTTTTATTTACAATTTTTTTTTTTAAATTTTGAAAACATTTTTTATTTAAAAAGTTTTTTTTTTATTTTGAAAACTTTTTATTTAGAAAGATTTTGTTTTTTTAATTTTGTAAACATTTTTTTTTATAAGTTACTTTTTTTTTAATTTAACTTACAAATATTTTTATAAGTATATATTAATCTAACACTTTTATAGGATAAAAAGAAGTATTAAACTAAAAAACATAATGAAAGTCACATGCATGTATACATATACGAATAGGTAAACTCACTTTTGAAAACTTAATGTATTAAGTTTTTATAAAAATTTTTTTTTTTAATTTTGATAACTTAATTTTTTTTTTAGTTTTTTTTCATGTTTTTTTTTAAACTTTTGTAAACTTTTTAATTTTTTTTTAATTATTATTATTTTTTTTATAAAGATTTTTTAATTTTGAAAACTTTATTTTTTTAACTTTTCAAATATTTTTTTAAATGAGTTTCTTAATTTTGTTTTTTAAACTTTTTAATTTTCTAAACTTATTATTATTATTGAAAACTTTTTTATATAATTAAGTTTCATATATATATATATATATTAGAAAGTAGAAATTATAGTATTAAGATTATTAGTTTAATATTTTAAACTTGTGTTAATTTTTTAATTGCTAAAGAATTGTTGATTTCTTTAGTTATATACATATGCAAATTTATGTCTAACTCTCTATTAAAAGTTCTAAAAGACATAACAAAATAAACATACACTTTAGAAAAATAAACACACACGTATTAAAAAGGATAGCAATACATTTTATTTTATTATTTTAAACAATTCGTTTTGAATTGTTTCTACATGAATGTTTGATAAAAAGTTTTCACTAACACAATCCACTCCGTTTAAAAATGAGGAAATAACAAAATCTAAATCTATAAGTGTTAATAACATCTCTCCTAGTTTTTCAAATTTTTGTCGATTATTTAGTATACAACAGGAATGAGGGCTTTGAGATTTCTGATTAAAAATACATCCATCACATTCAAAAATGCGGTTTAGTATAGTTAATACATTATTCTCAATACATGTTATAAGTTTAGACTGCAACATGAGTTCATTTTCTGTAGATATATGACCAATGATACATTTCTGCCTAATTAAACTTGGTATATGGTTTACATATATATGCTGAAGAAGTTCCTTATTCAAATCATGTATTTTTTCTTTTAATTTCAGCAACTGATACTCGTTTAAGTCAATGTGAGAATAATTCTTTAAATTTTTAATTCGCATGATAGAATTATTAAAATTTAACACTAATATCATGTTATTAGAAACAAATGAGGAACTTTTATATCTCAAATTAAATGAAAAAATTTTCTTGCAAAATTCGAACCAGCTGTTAACATCCATAATAATACCATTTTTCGTTAGAATTTCTTCACTAGTAAGCCCACTGCGTTTAAATTCTCGAATATGAATATGAAATTGTCTATTATGCAACTTTAAAATTAAAAAGATACAGTCACTGAGTTCTTCTCGAAATACAGTAGGATGATTGGATTTGCTAGTTTTAGACTGTGGAATGACATTCGTAGGTGGGGTTGTGCTTTGTAATTCATCACTTGCTTTAGAAAGGTTGCTTGGTTGGGAATCAGAAACCTCTTGGTCAATAGTACGTTCTTGAAAGGATTCGTCTTGGGAAATTATGTTACTAGCTGGGGTCGAGGTTAAAGCGGATTCAAAATTCATGTCTTTGAAAAATATATTCAAATAGTCCTCGACAGAAATTGACTCTTGGCATGAATTCTCGGAAGATGTAGTATCATCACCAAAGTTAGGGATAAAAAAATTCATATCGATTTGAGATTTCACATTCGGTGAGTAATCAGTAGTGGATAAATCACGTGATATTGTCCCACAGTCAGTGTTTAATAAATTAGGAATTTCCAATCTTGGTATATTTAATTCACTCGCAGAAGTGGGATCATTAGGTTCTTCTAAACGTTGATACTTTGAAGAAGAAGCCACTTTGTCGGAAGATCTTTTTAACATATTTACTACAGAACCCATTTTCAAATAATAAAGGTAACATTAGATGAAGTTAGAACAAAAATCAGTTGGAAACTGAATGTTTTGAAACACCACATCCCTTAATATATGTTAAAAATCAGTGTCGGTTACAGATAAACACTTAAAAGAATTAGTAATGGTATTAATTTTAGTTTAAGTCTAAAAAAAAAATATATATATAAACAGTTTATTTAAGTGGTGAATAATATATTATGTCAATGGTTTTATCCTTTTTTTGAAGAATAGTATGGCAACACAAGGTAACAATTTTTATATTTATAGTATATGATATTTAATGTTAATAGTTTTAGTTTTATTCTTTTTTTGAAGAATTGTATGGCAACACAAAGTAACAATTTTTATATAAGTGGTGTATGATATTTAATGATAATGATTTTAGTTTTATTCTTTTTTGTTTTGAAGAATTCAATGGCAACACAAGGTAACAGTTTTTAAGAAAAGTGGTTAATGATATATTATGTTAATGGTTCTATGCTTTTTTTAAAGAATTGTATGGTAATAAATGATAATAATATTATTATTATTGAGCAATAACAGTTGTTTATACACACAACGAGTGATATATTAAACTTTAAAAATAATTATGATAAATTAGAAATATTGCAAAATAACTATTTCAATGGATAATTTCAGACTTTCAATATGAAATTAATAAAAGATAGTTAACTCATTATTCATTTGATAAAAAATTGAAAAAAAAAATAGTAAGTAAAGCCGTTACGACTTCGTGAGTTATTAAAAATCACAAGTTGTTCTAACAAAAATAAACAGACAACAGCTTTTTCATTTACACATTATTTATTCGTCATTTTCAATAGTTACAATAGTGAAAACATGAGTACACATATTTCAAAAAGGTATAAACATTTCAAATCATGTTATATTTTAAAGGTAGATAGTTCTAAATTCAATATTTTATCTAATGTCCAATTAAAACCACGTCTGGTGGACTTCTCATAGGACTTAATAATTTTTGCAAAGGTATCCTCAACATGTTCAGATAAATTTTGTTTCGTTAATTCAAGTATAGTTTTTGAAAGGAAATAGGGTGTGGCAATCTCTAAGACACCCTCCTGTGTTACACGATATACAACAACTTGTACACTTGCATACCATTTCATCGATCTTTTAACTTGAATCTGGTAGTTTAATTCGTTTAAAACGTCCGAATGAATACTATTAAAAAATGTGTTAAAGTCTGTAACATTCTCCTCGTTAGAGTTGATTACAATTTTAGTAAATATGTTTAACGCATTTTGCCTTTTAAAATGCTTAACCTTCTCAAAAAACATATCTTTTAAAGAGGATGAATTATCAATTTTGCATCTAACTCTCTGTGAAGTTTTCAAATGATATAAAAAATCGGAGTTGGGATTGAATATTTCACTACGCTGAATACATTTATCCTTTTTGGAGGACTTGTGGATCTTCATGTGTTTTAATAAGTCATACTTTCTTGAAAACGCTTCACCGCACGATTCACATTTATGTTGGAAAGGAATCTTTAAATGGGATAGTTTATGACGATTCAAAATAGCCTTTCTAGAGAATGCTTTTTGGCAGATGTCACATATAATTGGTCTTTCTTCTGAATGAATCATCAAATGTTGTTTTAAATTGCCTTTTCGTGAAAAAGATTTGCTGCAAACAGTACACAAAAAAGGTGACTTCTGTTTCTTTAGTTCTGATGAGGAGGATTCCGCTTCATCATCTGAAACGGGTTCTACTTTAGGTTGTACTATTAATCCCATGTCTTGATTATTTAATCTTGATGAAAAATATTGATTATTCAAACTTGATACATCATCGCTTAACATAGTAGAATGTCCATCTTGAAAACTAGCCATATTATCTTAAGTGAAAAAAGCGTCTTCACACACTCAAAAAATAGCAAACACTAATGAAAAAGTCTCGTTTCATTCTATTTTATATATAATCATAGGGGGCGCATGTTAAAAAATTATTACGATAGTGCAAATCATGTAATATGATTGGTGCAAAAATTTCAGAAAAACACGTGGCATAAAAAAGTATGTGTAGGAAGTTCACAGGAAGTGAATCGATCCAAAGGTTTTTATGTAATGTTTAAAAAGTATATGATTCATCACGTTACGTTTTTGAATTCGTCATTCTAAGGTTTTACACATTAATTTTATTATTTCAGTGAAATATATGACAAACCAATGGATTAATTCATACTAAATTTATTAAACTGTATAAAAGAATGAGTTGAAGTGAAGCAGTAGTTTTAAAATTCATTAGAACTAGTGTAGAATCATCAAATAATTATCTATTGCAATAACAAACTATGAGTTGATTCAATTTATAATAATTGATAAATAGAAAATCAGACAAATATTTCAAACTTTCATTTAAAATCTGAAAACAAGTGAAATAATCTCTTCAATAGTTATCAATATTTACATATTAGCTATTTTCTGTTAAAAAAAGCTGATTAGACTTATCGGATGTTTGTGATAGATAGTGAGTAACGTTGATAAGAGGGTTTAGGAAGTGTATTTCAGACGATTAAATGAATATGATATGGTTTACAAGAAAAAGTATAATTTAAAAATTAGGTGAGAGGATTAATACTGGTAAAAACAATGTTTAATTCAAATCGTTTGGTAGCCTTCTAATCGATCTAAAAAAATGACTTGCTTATTAAAGAAATATAAAAAATTAATTATTTCTTCAATTTAAACATAAATTGTATTAACTTCCCTAGTATAAGAAAGAGGAAGAGGTAGGTATTTTTAAAAATATATAGTGTTCAAAAGTAATTCAGTAATTGTCGGGACGCGGTCTGGATAGTGGATATCGGTTACAAAAAATTAAATTTGAATCGGAGTTCGCAGGTTCGAAACCTTAGCTTGGTAAAATAATCAAACTCTCATTCACAAAATCCTTAAAATCAGTTAAACTAAAAATAAAAATCATACACATTAAAAGAATTCGCAGAGTGAGCAGTTAAAATAGGTATTAATGAGTTATCTTAAGAAACCAACCTCTCTTTGCGCATACAGAAGGGGGAATACAATTTTTTGTTTTGAAACATCTAAAATCTAAACATATAGACATAGTTTCTTGGCCCGATTAGTTAAGTCTTCAACATATCATCGAGCCAAGAGACTATTTTGCAGGTTCAAACCTTCCTCAAAACTTTTCAAAAATAAAATACTATTTTCAATAATAAATTCGCACTACCGCATACAGATGGTAGCATCAAAAATTTTTTTCAGAAAACATAAGACATTTTTATCTTCATTCAAATTCTAAGACAATTCAGAAAAAAAAATAAGCCCCCCTAAAAATACCCCCCCCTAAAAAATAAGCCCCTCTAAAAAATTTAGGCTCCTCAAACTCCCTTTCGAAAATACCTACATCTCTATGTTTTAGTATGATATTTCCATTTCTACTCTATGTCGATTCGAAGAAAAAAAAATTAAGCCCCCCTAAAAATAAGCCCCACTAAAATATTTAGACCCCTCAAACTCCCTTTCGAAAACACCTAACTCACTATGTTATAGTATGATATTTCCATTCTAACACTAAATCAATTCGAAAAAAAATATTAAGCCCCCTCAAAAATTAAGCCCATCGAAAAATTTAGTGTCTTCATACTTCCTCTCGAAAAGACCTATGTTATAGTATGATATTTCCATCTCTACTCTAAGTCAATTCGAAAAAAAAAAAATTAAGCCCCTCTCAAAAATTAAGCCCCCTCAAAAATTAAGCCCCCCTCCAACATTTAACCCCTCCTACTATAGGATAAGTCTCCCTTTCCACCCCCAGGTGGATTCCACCCTCCTCCTCTATCCACAAGGTGGATTACTCCCTCCTCCTCACACTACCACCACCTGCTGGCGCTGAACTCTCCTTTCTCCCCTACTTACGAATTGCATCAAAATTTGTTTCTAGAATAATAGAAGAGTGTAGAGTTCATTTATGCTGTCAGAATTGTGTATTGCTATTGAAAAAACAAAGTTATGGTTCGTTTAATATGTAAATGGCCCCCTAAGCAAATTTTATATACATCATTTAAAAGTAGACTTTATTTCCAATCGTTCGGTACCAGTTACGTTCTTCTGCAATAATTTGTTGAGGAGTTAGTAGGGAGTGTTTACTTTTTTTTCCACGACTGCACATTCTTATATTAGAGTTTTCAATTGAAAAAAAGTTTTTTTTTTTTTTTTTTTTTTTTTTACTTACGTTCTGTATATCTGCTATAAGTAGTGAAATCTTTGGCTATTTTCTCCTGACATGAGGTTAATACGAAAGTAATGCTTTTATTAAATTTCAATTCTTTATTTGAATACATAACTGGTATTTTTCATATGAAAAGGCATTTTGGTGTCGATGGTGGGAAATCTAAAAATTTGTATCAAATGTAAAATATATATGTATAACAATTTTCAGTAAAAAAATTTTTTCTTAACTTATGCTCTGTAACCTGGGAAGTCCGGGTTGGATCTCTTAGTTCAGGCCCTGTGAACCTATGGTACCCATGCCAACTTTAGCACGCAAAAGATTAATTCGACACTATTGAGGTTCTAAGTCAAGCTGCAGAGAAATTACACAAAATATACCAATTAATGTGAGCTGATTCTAGATTCGATTGATTAGAAAGAAAAAAAATACTTCTTATTAAATTACTATCTAGTTCAATATGGGCTCCAAAATTTATCAAATAAAGACAAGGTTTCGAAACAAAAGTAAAGTAAAGATTCCACTGGTCAACAAATTTGAACATTTGCTCTTTCACCAAACCGAAATGAGTTGTTTTTTGTGCTAATTCCGAATATAATTTTAGATTTACCCCAGCAGTTCTTGTTTTTGAGATATTTGCATATTTCGATTTATGCGAATTTTGTACAATTATATTCAAATTTAAGGCATAAAGAATTATCAGACTGACTTTTTTGTTTTATGTTCTGATTACTGCCTAGTTTACTTTTCAAAAACGTTGCTTCTGAGATTATACTGACATGAAAACCGTGAAATATTGCGCCTAATTTGCACATTTTTCATGTTTTTCTAATAATGTTTCTTGGTGTCCAAATATTTCTGCCGCACGAGTATGCTAATATGTTTCTGAACCGGTTTTTTACGCTGATTTTAAATCTGGTATCTATTTTCTTCTATCACGTCTAGTTTTTTTAAAAAAAAAGTGAACTTTTATTTTTTTGGTAAAAAAAAAGGGCCAGAACTTGTTTTTTATGCTACTTTGTGATATATTTCAACTAGTTAGGATAGATACTACTACTTAAAAAAATTTTTTTTTTCATTATATAAGTTGTTGTTTATGCCTCTGATAAGAATCTGGCACTGTTCACCCTTTTGACAATGAGGTACACACCCCTAAAAAGCATCTTATATCAAACTTGTGTCAATACCCTACAAAAGTAGAAACTCCTTTTACTCAAAAACTAGACGTGATATAAGGAAACAGGTTGCAAATTGGAAATCAGCATAAAAATCTAGTGTAGAAAAACATTTCGTGAATTCTGTGGCAACAAATGTAAAGTTGATAGCAATGTAAATATTACACCATTGAAAAATATGCAAATTAGGCTTAACAACTGACTAGAAAAGGTAATTCAATCTGACATTTATTGTATCTAAAATTTACATAAAATAGCACAAAAAAGCTTACATTTGCGTAAACATAAATATGCAAATTTCTCAAAAACTGTACCTCCTAGAGAAAAACGAAAAGTATATTCAGAATCAGCGCAAAAAAGTTATCTAGAATCAACTAATTTCAGTTCTGTGACATAACCATTGTGTCCCAGTGTTATTACAGATAAGTAAAAATGGGTTGGGTTGGGTTCATTTTTGACGGCCAATTATCTACACGAGGGATATAGGCCCGGGGGGGTGCCCTCCGTGGGGGTCTTTCTAAGGGAACCTAATCCGTATTAACGCATTGGAAGATCCACGGCTCGAAGAAAACCACGAAAACTCCGAACGATTAGGCCGACGGGCGCGATTGTGATCGAACCCAGCACCTCCCGTCTACCAGCTTCGAGAGCAGAACCTCTCGGCCACTGGTGGGGCAAGTAAAAATGGAGATTATAAAATTGTGGCAAAGTTGAATTTTATTCGAGAGCTGATTAAAGAAGCTTGCCATTTTAACAATTTTTCCGTCACCTAAAACTGCGAGTATTTATTTTCGCAAATGAATAATATAGAAAAGTTAAATAGAAATCAACTGTCTTATAACTTCTGTATCGCTTGCGTTCTGTTAAAATTAACTAAGTATGAACCTGATATTAATTATTTTAGCTTGCAAGATTCAACAACAGAAGTCACATTCAATGTTGCCACGAATGACTATTTTTATATTCTAGTTGTACCCCTATTTAAAAAGTATATTATTTGTATTACATTTATCTTGCAGTTTTTATAGGAAGTTACATGGCAAATATTGGAAAAACTGGTACAAATCCTTTGAAATAAGATTCCAGATTATAATATAAAAATAGTAGTCTGGAACAACACTGAGAATTTAATCGCATTATTTTTTTTTTTAAATAATTACTAAAATATATTTGCTGTATAATTATTACTATATAATACCCGCATGCATTATATTTTAAAAATCCTAATAAATTATTTTAAAGTTCTTCTGATTTCACTATTTTTCGATCCTCTAAATACATTTTTTAGTTGTCACGTCATGGTTATGTAAAATATTTTTTGAAAATGTGGCACACGAATGTAGAAACTTTCTCCACCTCTGCCCTAGTTACTATAATTTACAAAAAAAAAAAAAAAAAAAAAAAAAATCAGAGAAATGTTTCAAACATTTATGCAATGAGAGAATTACTGAAGAATATCCATGAAGGCAACTGATTTTAATTGAGTTTCAACAATCAATTTTCGAAGTACAATAAATTATTTTACTTTTATTTTAAGTTCTTTTAGTTTTTTCAACAAATTTTCATATCGTGATAATAATAAAAAAAAAAGAGCGCTCATTTTTGTTTACGCAGTCGTGCTGCTATCTATATTGCGGTAACTAAAATAAAAACTTTTCTACTGCCTTTTTGGGGTAGCTTTAGTGCTGCCATCTATGAAAGACAATTTAAATATGCAATGAAATTTTACCACTTCCCATGCAGAAATATTTCATTTATCATTTGTTGGAAAAGTATTTGGGATACATTAAATTCAACTTAATTTAAATATTTCATTAAAATTTTGCGTGAAAAATTATTTTTAGAAAAAGTCCAAAGGCTTTTAATTTTTTTTTTTCTGATAGGTTATTTTAATATCATCAAACTTCGAACAAAATTACTTTTATAATATTTGATCTGCCTATAAACTTAGTCAACAGATAGAGCTAACTTTCTATTTTCGAAATAAAAAAAATAATGTAATGAAAAAAAGAAGGATTTTTCTATAATTGTGAAGTTTAAACATCCTGTATTTCATACCATTGCAAACAGATAATAAATAATGCTACGTGAATTAATTTTAAATTATTGCCAAGCAAATTTCAGTACGTGTATACAAAGAAATGGAAAATACGCCAGAAAGATCAAAATTTCTCTGTTCATAAATAAACACAAAATGTTTCAGGTAAACTAAGGGCATTTCAAAATTTCATGTAGTCTTTACGGCGCTGTGGGGAGAGAGGGTTGATCTGCAAAACTGTCTAAAAAAATTTTTTCTGCCTTATTTTTAAACTTAAAGGCATAAAATTGACAGGCCTGACCATTGAAACCATTTGGAATCGAATAACGTTTTCTATTTTTTGTTAATCGAGTTATAAGCAATTCTTGTCACGTGACGACAAGTTTTTCCTTTTCTCGCGGTGCCGCGTCGGGAATTCGGTTCGAAACGTCCACTTTTACAGTATTTTCTGACTGATCGTCTGTCTTTACAGAAAAGTGGGCAACTCCATTCTATTACACGGTTTTTGAATAATATCACCAGTCAATTTCATGCGTTTCCGAATGAAAATGTACTCAGAAATGTGCTAGATTTCCTTATCCTCCTTTGGATTTGAGAGCAGCCTTAAGGCTGTTCTTAACTGCTCTGCTCAACAAACGAGAAACGTTTTGACATATTTACAAATTCATTTTTTAATGGAAAGACATAAAATTGGAAAGCCTGGCCATGGAAGCGATTTGAAATGGAGCTGTTTTTTCCATTTTTTGATCAATCAATTACCTATTGAGTTATAAGCGAATTCGATCACGTGACAAACCCGTTTTTCGCTCGCTCTTGAGTGCTCTTTCTCCCTTCGAGCGGAAATTCGGTTCAAAACGCCCACTTTGACATTATTTTCTGAAAGATCTATTGCGTTTGCAAAAAAAAAAAAAAAAAATGTAAAAACAGCTCAATTATATAGTTTCTGAACAACAACACCAGCTTAGTTTCTTGCATTTTCGAACAAAAGTAAATTAAAACTTATGTCAGAAAGTTGCCCTTTTCGATTTGAGAACACCCTTAACACTTTACAACACAGCTGAAAAGTGTCTATGAATTCGGTTTGCCTGTCTGCTATCTGGCCGTACTGTAACACTCCTAAATATACTATGATTGTCATGTAATATTTTTTTGTGTTATAGATTATCGTTATTTTTATGTTCGGTATTAAAAAATGAAGTACGTAGCATTTATCGTTCGTTTAGAAGGACGCACATAAGAACTCTATTATATTATTCCCAAATATCTTGCAGGTGTATGGGAAAATCGTTCGCTAAGTATTTTATTGATGTTATGATATTTCAAGCATGATTAGATAGCTATATATATATACCTGACTATAACATGCTTTCTGAAGAGTGTGAAATGAGTTTCATAGCTCGTTTACAGTGCCGAGCAAAATAATTCCTTTGCATGACCAATGAATGAAAATAAAATGACCAATGATGAAATGTAGTTCAAGCCTATTTTAATTATTATATATGATATTTCAAACATAAATGAATTAAAAAGGATCTCGGATATGCACTACAGCATGTACTTATATAGATCATGGAGTGCGTAGCATTTATCGTTTATTTACAGAGACGCATAAAAGAATTAGGTTACAGGACTGAATATTACTAGTAATTGCTGGAAGTGCATTTTCCGCGCATAGACCGTGATGTAAAGGAATTTTTTTGAGTGTCCCTGTAATTGAAGTATGGAAATCCTTTGTATACACGTGTATATAGTATATATATATATATATAAAAGATTGTTTGGATTATTTTTAGAGCTTACATGGAAACTATTGTTATTGTTACTGTTTTAACTATTTAGATTTTTATATTGATTTGATTCATATTAATTATAAAACTTGTCATTATAC
This sequence comes from Maratus speciosus, assembly GCA_963932465.1. Lineage (NCBI taxonomy): Eukaryota > Metazoa > Arthropoda > Arachnida > Araneae > Salticidae > Maratus > Maratus speciosus. The sequence goes on along the minus strand of OZ010796.1, from coordinate 178,917,874 downwards.
ACATGCAAGTACACACACATATATATGTTGATGTGTGTGCTTGTAATATCTGAATCTCCGTTCCAATTAAACATATTTCAATTTATTTCAGGTGTCATCCTTCAATGATATTGCAAGAAGAAGAAAATGGTGAATTCCAGCAAGTAAAAAATACTACCATAATATTCTTTAAGTAACATTTTAAAATTTTAATTGATTATATCTGTTAAATGCATACATAGTCAAGTATATTAAACGTTATAATCATTAAACAGAAATTCCAAAGTTAATTTTAAGTTGTTCAGCTAGTAAAATGTATTCGGAACATTCAAATGAACCGACGGACGCCGATTTTATAGCTTTTCTTCAGAAATTTGAAGGACGTGATTATACTGAACCTTCCATAGCTGGTTTATCAAACAGTGTTTCTCAAGCTGTTAATGAATTGTATACTTATGAACCAAAATCTTCCATTCAAAATGAAGAAAACAGCTTATATGGCATATTTTCTGAAAATAATACTCAGATACAAACATCCCAACCCCATTCCCAAGATAGGATGCCTGTAAAAAATGAATTGGAAATGCATAGCCCCCAAGTTTGGCAGGCACATAAGACTGGCTTAGAGGACCGAGAATCTCGTGATGCGGTAACTGATCTACACGATCTCTTGGATTTACCGGAAGAAGAATATTTTTTTAATTCAGTAAACGACGATGCACGTTGCACTATTGAATACACAGGCCAGACAGACAGCCAAGGTAAGCCTCAAATGAGCGTACACTATGACGCAAAAGTTTAGACAATGAAGAAATTCTTACATACTTTGAAAAATATTTATTCAATTTTCAAATCACTGCTTGAAATTAATGTGCTGTACATATAAACAATATTTATAACAAAGAAAAGTGGAATTGTGCATATTGCAATAAATTAAATGGTAACAAAAATAAACTGCTGTCTCAAAAGTTTAGACACAAATTAAATAAAATCGAAATAAACAATTTTTAAAACCTGGTTGCGCATCCATGCTTATGTATTACGTCATATACACGAGATTGCATGGAAGAAACTAAATCTTGCATAGTTTGTGGATCGATATCGTGCCATGCATTCTCAATAGATGTCTTAAGTTCCTTTTCAGAAGAGTATTGTCTAGCGTTGCTATAAACTTTGCGACACATGATGCTCCAAAGGTTTTCTATAGGGTTAAGATCTGGGCTACATGCTGGCCAGTCGAGAACTCTTATATTATGGGAATTAAACCAAGATTTTGAATGTTTTGCAGTGTGAATTGAAGCATTGTCTTGCTGAAATTCCCACTGAGGACCCCCTAGAAGCTCAGCAAATGGCAGTAGGTTTTCTTCTAATGTCTGTGTATAATGCTGTGAAGTTTGACGACCACTGGTGAAGGTCAGAGATACTTGTCCATTATAGCAAAAGGCTGCCCAAACCATCACCGAGCCCCCTCCTTGTCTGCGACTAAAAAAACGTCGAGGTTCCTTCCGCAAGTCATGCCAATACGATAAACAACCATCTGGACCATCCAGATTCCACTTTTTTTCATCGCTAAATATGACTGACTGCCTTTTCTCTCCATATGACATATGCTTTCGAGCCCACATAAGTCTTTGTAACTTATGATGTTGTTTCAGAGCTGGTTTCTTCTGCATTTTGCTATAAACGATTGTTCCTTTTTCCAAAATTCGTCTACGAATCGTATCCTTTGATACAGAGAGTCCCGATGAGCTTTGAACTCCACGTACGCTCATTTGTTGAGTACTCGCTAGTCTTTGTATCAGGCGACCCTCTCGTACATTTGTCACACGTGGCCTCCCAGACCGACATTTTGCTTTATATTCGAAACCACTCGATAAAACTCGATAAATAGATTTTTTTGACCTATTAATAATAGCAGAAATTTCAGAAACGCTCTTCCCTTCACCTTTCAACTGCCAAATCCTTGAAACCTCATTCACTTGAATTTCTTTAGCTCTCGGCATGTCGACTATGAAGCGCAATCGTTTGCAGAACTTAAGTACTCCAAATTTGTGACATCATCGATTCTAAATTTGCATATGCCAGCGAATATTCAAAGAAATTTAGAATAGTGTCTAAACTTTTGCGACAAGCACATTTGAATTTTTATGAAAAAAATTAGTATTATAGCAAATAAAACGACTGTCTTTTGTACATAGCATTTTAAATCAGTTTTTGAATATATTTACAGGTTTTTGTAATTCTGACGTCATAATTCTACATTTTAAAGCTGAATGACGTCATTGTCTAAACTTTTGCGTCATAGTGTATATGGCCAAACAATTAGTTCCCACCCAGTACACGCCGACAATTCACCGCAACAGCTCTCTCATACTTATGCTGTAAATTATTTAAAACCACTACAAAGTAATTGTGTAACTAGCACTACTCTAGCGATAACAAAGGGCGAAATTTGGAATATTAATGAAACAGGAGAAAACAAATTTCGTCAATATAGGGTAGACCGGGGCTAGTTGGCCATAGGGGCATGTTGGCCCAGTCGCAATATTTTTTTAACTTTGCTTTAGATAACATTGTCAGTCCAGCCAAGTATGCGTTTCTTCGCTTTCCTCCTCCAACATAAGCATCATTGAAGTCGGAGCGTCCGTTAAAGAATTATTGAGAATTTTCAAAATTTTACAAAGGTGAGTAAATTTCCTCTCTTATAAATAATCGTTTTTTATTTGTTTGTAAATTACATTTTAGATTTTTATATATAATAATTCAGAAAAATAATTATCCGTAGTTATTGTAGGGCATGTTTTTTTATTGAAATACTTTCAGAATAATTCGTTACAGTCATGAAAAACAAAAATGGCGATACGGGGTTAGTTGGCCCATTTGGCACGGGGCATGCTGGCCAGCAACGGATTAAGAGAAATGTGACTTTTTTTCTTATACAACCTCCCCTCCCCCCCCCCCTCCCGCCCACACACACTTTTTTTGTTTTTAATTTCTTTTTGCTGTAAGAATTGCTCCTATGAAAAGCTTGTCAATACAAAAATTGTGGATAATATTAAGAGTATTTATGATAAACTTAAGTGAATTTGATATCTTGAGAATTGACAAAATTTTTTATTTTAATTTAGGAGGCTATATTGTGTTTTCGTTCGAAAGAAATAAAAATTAAGATTTGGTAAAATTTTGATCATTTCTTAAACTTTTACACTATCAGAACATTAAAAAGTGACGTGGGCCAACTTACCCCGCAATCGGGGCAGGTTGGCCCAAGCGACTTGGTGTCAATTTGAGCTTCTAAACTAATACTTATAGTTAATATTTTTAAACTTTACTATTGTTACTTCTTCCTGAAAGTACACTGCTAGTGGTAACATAAAAATATATTTTAAATGTTGAATTGTAATTTTTTTTAATTATTAGAAGAAAATGCGGGCCAACTAGCCCCGGTCTACCCTACTCAAAATAATGCTATAAATTACAACACTGAATCGGATTTAAAATTTCAAAATTCGCATTCCTATGGGAAGTTTAACACTCAGCCTGATTTAAGTTTCCAGAACTCATACAGCTGTCAGAGCAATATGAAATCGGAAACAACTGCAGTTATTGTATCTCAACTTCGTGTCGAGAAACAAATCAATACGTAAAAGAACCAGGTTTCATAGGAAACTCACCATCACAACAAAGATTTTGTGAGCCTGTTATGAGAACATCTTCGATTTCTGACACAGTGGTAGGACATTCGATGAAGATTTTTACTGAAGAAAATTGTGTAGAATATGTTGAACTTAACTCAAACAATAATGAACATTCTGTAAAATATCGAAGATTGGTAAAAAAGAGTAGTGAACCATACATTTCAGAAAATTTTATCATAAAATATGAATGCTAAACAAATACCCCTGAGGAAAAAATATTCCCATGGGTATTTGCCTCGGATTTTGGGTTGACTTCCAATATAAATTTTGAAGTTGAGTAGGGTATAGTCCAATTTCGGTAGGGGTCTAACCTGGGCCTAAAAAAATCGCTGAATTGAATACTTAAAAGAAATTGTGTTTCTGTAAAATTCTAAAAACTGATAAATTTTTATCTGAAATATAATAAAGTGAATGAAAAAAATAAATTCATCGAAAAAGGCTAAAAAAAATTGGATATAGATCATGAAAGCGAGTATCGCCAAGTTCTGTAATGTGGGATACCATAGTTTTGACTAGTTTACACTGTAAAAAATTTGCAGCAAAGTAACAGGTCTATCCACCGTTTTTAAAGAAAAAGGTTATATAACCGTATTTTAACTGCATTCAGACCATATTATTATCAGAATACAGGTAATTTATTGTTATGTACCCATTTTCTATAAAAACGTTCTATAGACCTGTTACTTTGCCGCAAATTTTTTACAGTGAAGACTTTTTTCTCGCGGGCCACAAGTATACGTTTGCGATGTTAATAGGGCTGCAATACACTTATATAATAATGTAAAAAAAAGGGTAATTAAAATAATCAGATAACATAAGTAGTATAACAAAGTTAAAGTGATCACTGTGGTTGAACATTTGTCACGGAAGAAATGTGATCAAAATATTTGAACACTACTATTCCAAATAATATATTTTGTAGTGGTTTTTTATTAGAAATATTTTAGAAATATGCCTCGAACATTATTGTTTGGAAATAGGGGTGTAAAAACTTTTGGGTGGCAATTTTTTCCGTTACCTTTCCGAAACCGTTAAACCCTAAAAAATATTATTAACTATATAATAAGAATATAACAATACAGATTTCCCAAGGTTTAAAGAGAGCAAATTGAAAGAAGATTTTCTTTAATAAATAATTATTTTGCTCAATTTCGTTTTTTTACTATTTTTTTATGTAAAAATGTATAGTATAAATTTAAGTAATTTGGAATAATATTTGATTAACGTTGAAGATTAAGAAACGTATACACCACTGTAGTACAAATACAACTACATGTAAAAATAACTTTTGTCTGAACAAAGGAAATTCAAGATGCTTCACCAGAATTTTAAATTAATTATAAATAACAAGACCGATTTTGTCATCCCATGAATATATATAAAACAATAGTGGAGGTCTTAAGTACCTTACACGCATATCTAAATAAATTTTATAAATATGGATTAATGATTATGTGCATCTAGCCGCACATAAACGATCGCCTGGCCAATGCGGCCCTCGAGTCTCAGGTTGATTATGGCTGAGACAAAACTATCAGTTTGTGTATCGCGCCCTGTGCATATATCGTGATCTTATAAAGTAACTCTTATTAAATCAACTAAACAAAAAAAAATTCCAATGTGAAGAATATTCTGAAATTAACAACGAGCGTTATAACATTTTTATCTTTGTGTCTTCGAGAAAAATGCGTAGGGGAGACTGGGGCAGATGGGATATTTTATTTAAATTTTCATACTATAGAAATTATAATTTATAAAATTCCCAAATATTTTTTGAGAGAAAATTACTTTAAGCAGTTTTCTATAAACAGTATGTTAGCTCGGCCATTTTGACCGGTACATATTGAATATATTTCTATTCGATTAAAAAGCATGATTAAAAAAATTAGTCAAATATGCACGAAATAGAATAACAAACAAATAAATTAAATAGCGTCAAGTAAAAATTCTGCTGTAAGTTATTTTTGTAAGGCTTGAGTAAAATTAAAATTCTAATGTGAAGAATATTCTGAAATTAACAACGAGCGTTATAACATTTTTATGTTTGTGTCTTCGAGGAAAATGCGTAGGGGAGACTGGGGGAAGATGGGACATTTTGTTTAAATTTTCATACTGTAGAAAGTATAATTTATAAAATTCCAAAATATCTTTTGAGAGAAAATTACTTTAAGCAGTTTTCTATAAACAGTAGGTTGGCTCGGCCATTTTGACCGGGACATATTGAATATAATTCTATTCGATTAAAAAGCATGATTAAAAATTAGTCAAATATGCACGAAATAGAATAACAAACAAATAAGTTAAATAGTGTCAAATAAAAATTCTGGTTTAAGTTATTTTTGTATGACTTGAATAAAATTTCCGGTCCTTTTAATGTTAATTTAAAAAGCAGTTTTTAGTCATAACTTAATTAAAGAAAGGAAAATAACCTTGACCATAGTTGTCAACTTCTACGCTTTTTTCCCACCGCTAAAATGTAATAACAAATTTTGCTTTATTTAATCGACGCGATCTGCGTATTAAATAATGTAAATATTACCATTCAATTTTAGCGGTAACAAAAGATGCGTAAAAGTGGGCAGCTATGCATAATATGTGAAATGAAATTTTGTTCTATTAGACCGCGACTTAGAAATCTATCCGTTCTTGCCACGTGTTTAACGCTATAGTGCACAGCTTTGCATATGTGCAAACAACAGTGTTTTGAATTTAATAGATCTTTTTATTCGTATATACCTAATTCGCACCAGAAAATTAAAATCGCAATATTTGCTTTAATTAATAACAGACATTCCGTTTTTAAATAAAGCGAAATTAACCATTGAAACTTTCTGGTGTAAAGTCAGATTCTCTGAACTACGTAATTTTTAGAACTTATTCTATCATGGGAATTAAAGGGTTAAAGATTAAGTTTTATAAAATAAATAATTGTATGAAATAAGGTATTTGGAGACATGCTTATTAAAATATTTACTAATTCGCAATATTTTAGCGTAAAACAGCCACATGACAGTAGTTTTTACTTATATTGCAGATGTGCAACAGAAGAAAAGATTGACGTATTATATGAAAAACATATCTCTGATTTTTTTTCATTATTTTTCCTGTCTAATAAGCCTTTCAAAGAATCATATATAATTTTTTCGAAACAAAATAAAAAAAATAACGCATTTAAGGGTTAATGAAACGCATTAATTAAACCTAAATGTCTTCTAAATAGGCGAATTAAAGAATTATGTTAGCACTCTTATAAATTCAGTAAAAAATAATCTTACTTTTAAATATCTGACCTGTCCCATTGGTCCCCATACCATTTTGAACTACTAAAAACTTAGTATTTCGAACTTTTATATACTTCGCCTTATTACTTAAGTATTTATCAAAGTATTTATTACTAAATAAAATGAAGATTGCAAATCAATAGAATTGCTTAAAAGCTACATAATCACATGTAATATTGTTAAAAATTGAGTTAAGCCTTGCAGGGGAAGCGGCATGTTTATGAAACAACTTAATTTTAATCCCCAAACGCCACAATTGCACCAGAATTTTGCTAAAATCTTTTCCATTTCATATGTATGTGAAATATAGCTTTTTTCATATTTCCAAATATATTTCTTCGTAAATTCCGGTGCCAGTCATTCATTTCAACATTCTAGTACTAAAAGTACTTTGCCCCTGAAAGGTTTAAGGGGCTACTTCAGTCAGGCGAAAACACCTGTTCGCTAATGTTAATCCAATAGAAGAAATTTTTTGAGATATCTGGTTTGCATTTGAATATTTTAATTTTTTTTTTTTTTTTTTTTTTTTTTTTTTTGCATTGGATAGCTGGAGTAGATTTGTACGAAGGCCGTTTTTTTTTCTTTTTCAATTTTGCTTGCAGGTTTTTTTTTTTTTTTTTATTAGGATGAAACCAATCGAACCAGTGAACCAGAACCTCTCGAAACCAGTTCCGAAAGTGAAAGTGCCCTAATTAAATATACCTGTAAACAAACTCTAAAAAGTACAAAACGGCAGTTTGTACAGATCTACCTCAGCTATCTGCAAAATAAAAATCATTTAAAAATATTTAAACGCAAATGAGATAGGTTAGAAAATTTCTCCCATCGGATTAACTTTAGCGAATGGATGTTTTCGTGTGACTGAAGTAGCCCCTTAATATTTTAACAAAACAAGTATTTATAAAGCATTAAAAGAAAAATCCTCACAGTTAGGTGTAGAAATGTATTGATTCTTACTTTGCAACAAGATAATGGGGAAAATGTTTAACATGTTAAGCGCTACGTCAGTCACCGGTGACTGACACTGAATTTTCCGTTTGAAACGCGTCATTCACCAATTACTGACGCTCTAAAATATGATATAAAACTAAATATATATATATTGTTTTAAGTAATTACTGAAAATTTATTTAAAATTTACTTACCTTTTATTTATTACAAGATTATACTTTCTTAAAAATTACTTAAAACATTGCAAATTTTTCA